>OY720348.1:72706176-72911572 GCA_963082975.1 Labia minor
AATAAAATCTATCTAATTATATGAATTTAAAAAAAAGAATATTTATCGATATTTATATTGATTTTGATTTTGTATTTGAAGAAAAAAATAGCCAAATAAATATTTTTAATTTTATTTATACACGAGCGAATACTATAAAATTTTAATTTTCAATTTTCATTAAGCTTTGATTTAGAAACGAAAAAAATAGTTTACAAAAATTCGAAAGAATATTTAATAAAGTTATAAAAAAAGAGTAATAATTATAATTGTATATAAGTTATTTTGGAATATATAATAAAATCATATTGATATTATTTTTTTTTTCTTTCTTTTAATTAGTAATTATATTCTTTGAATTTGGAGATTCTTTATTTAATCGAGAAATCTATCCAATATTAATATTATATGGTTAATTCAATCTTTTCCGATTAATTAAGATTAATCGAGAGTAAATTGATTGTGAAATCGGGCAATTTTTTGGTTTTTCTTATTCAATGTGGTAATTTAAATGAACGAGATATTGAATTAATTTGGATGATTCCCATCTTTTTCCCTGATAGAGTGTTCCAAATTGGAGCCTAGGTAGAGACTGGAGAGATTTGCAGTTGTGTGGGGTCCAAAAGAATAATAAAAAAAGGGGGTTTGGAATTGTTGGATGGAGATTTGGTTTCGTTGGGATGGTGGCGTGTGATTTTGGAATTGACGCAAAGATGTTGCAAAGATGAACAGGAACAAAGGGAGAAGGCATTCCAGTCTCAAGAGTTGCTCCGGATTGCCTGAGGACGGCGTCTCTCGCGGCCTCTGACCTTGGCTCTCAGGTTCGGCAAGAAAGGAACTGCGTTAAGCCGGCCGGCTTTATCACTTACCTCCTCCATCACATCCCTCGGAAGATGTTTAATCTGCAACTGACGACCGCTATGAAACTTTCGTTTTAATTCATTGACACGTTTCTTGATAGCTTCTTCAGGATCATCGTCCCAAAATGCGTCCGTCGAGGCAGTGGCCATCACTTCCGCACTCCAAAATTTTTCCGTGTCATTTTTAATGTTCAAATTAAAACAGGATAAGGTTTGAGAAGTGGAGGCAAAAGCCTCCGTCGAGCTCGCAGCCATGGCGGGGTGGTTTTCCACGCCAAGCAGCGGGCAGAACACAACCCTAAAGAAAATTGGTGCTCACGAACGTTCCTTACATACAAATATAGATATAGATAGATATAGATATAGTTATAGATATATACCACTCTCAGTTCGCGGCTTCAACTGTCGGCCGCCACTGACCCTTGTGGGATCCAAAGGGCATTCGGAAGACTTCGTGAGTTCCCGTCACATTTCGGCTCTTCCCCCACCATTGTAAAGATACATGTGGGTACAAGGAGAGAAATCACTTGCACTTCCTTTGTATATTGTCTCATTTCCTTAACCATCCATTATCCTTAAAATTAATTTTCTTATCTTTGGTTTTGATTAAATAAAACTATCATTTTCATCTTAAAAACACATCAAAAAGATCAAATAACATATTCAAGCTTTTTATGTTCTATAATTTATAAAAAATCTTAATCATCTTTAATTATTGAAACATATTTTTATATTTTAAATCTAATTAATCAATTAATAACCTTATATATTTATATATAGTTTAGTGGGACATACAAAAGAAAAATTATATAAAGAAAATACAAATCAAATTTGGATTGTTAAAATGAATGATAATATAAAATGAAACCGTGTTGTAACTTGTAACCAACATTTTTATTTAGAAATAATAAAATCAAAATTGGGGAGTAACATTTCAGGCCAAAAAGGAAAATTTGTCGAATGGGTCACGTGTGAGTTCAAATTGCGCACAAAAGAGATTCCTTAGGAAGTGAACTTGATGCGGCCATGAACCCACGAGTTCCATAAACCTGTCCAAACTGTGTTCATCATTTTATATTTAAAATTTATATCTATATCTATAATTATTTTATATAGATATAGATGCAAATAAAATTAATAAATTAATTAAATTAAATGATCAATATTTTTAAAAAGAATATTAAATATTTTTTCTTAACAATAATCATGATTTGGATGTTAATTAAATAATTGCTAAATTAATAATTTATAAGAAGTTTTTCCTTAATTATATTTAGAAGTAATACGAAATTAACTAAACAAAATTTAAATTATAAAAAATAATACATTTTTAAATTTATTGTTACAAAAATTAATAATTAAAATAATAAAATTAAAAATTATCTCTTTTTTAAAACAGTTAATTTCGTTAAGATAAAATGGTTTTGTAGATGGCAGCACATATAGGTAAGTTTAAAATAATTATCTTTATTTAAGAAGAGGAAAATAAAATTTACAAAGAAAATTTTTCAATTTAAATTAAAAAATAATTAATGTTAACAATTTATTAAATAAAAAATCTCTATTATTATTTACAAATTTTAAGAAATTTTAATTAATAAATTATTTAATATATTTTTAAACAACAATAACCTATGATGGAATTATTATAAAGAGGAAATAAAATTTGTTTTAAAAGAAATCAAAGCTAAAATCTTTAAAAAAATATTTATTCAAAAAAGTTTACATGATCATTTTGAAAATTTTTATAATTTAGAATATTATAGAATTATAATTATTATTATATGTAGAATATACATGAATCAAAACTTATATTGATTGTTGCGATGGCGATTTTATAGGAAAACGCTCTTAAATTCTATCGTGAAGTGAATATTAAACAAAAAATTGAATATTTATTTATTTAAATAGGTCTTATCCTCCAATTGTTTAATATTTGAGCAAAAGCAAGATTGGATTTTTATTCGATGTAATATTAAGTATTTTCAATAAATTCTTATTTTTATTCAGCCTCAGATTTTATATTATTCTAAAATTTCATATATATACTTTTTACTATTAAGCAATTAGAAATGAATAATTAAATAATTGTAACAACAATATAAACTCATTAATTATTATCTTAAATATAAAAACATTTTAGACTACCTGAACAAAAACAATAAATAAAATATATATATAATTTATTTAAATTTAATTTATATATATGAATTTAACTTTCGTTTAAAATAAGTAAACATATATCATTTCAAATATATATCGACTATCAATAAAAATAAAAACTATCATTAATTTATCCATAGATGGCACCAACATACTTTTATTTTGTACCATTTTATATTTCACGTTTAAATAACAAAATGAAGTAAAATTATACCAAAAAACAAGAAATTTTAAATAATAAAATAAAATCAGAAAAACAAAAATATAATAATATATATATATTAATATTCGTGTATATATATGTAAGTATATCTATTGAAATTTTAGAAATATATAATGTATAAAATATATATTTTATATAAATATTTTTTATTATATTGTAAAATAAATAATCTATTTATTTAAGAGAAAGAAAGAAAATATTAATGATATGTGTAATCAATTTTGATTAATCAAAAATTAAAACAATCCAATCTTCTTTATTTGGTTAATAACATAAAAAAAATGGCCAAAAGATTTGGTAAATATTCACTTTAAATTAATTTATGACTATTATTCTTTATCTCAAAGAATATTAGATGTCTGAAGTTAAATTATTTCAAAATGTAGAACTAGGAAAGATTTAAATTTAAGCATTGTTGAAAGAAGAAATAACTTTAGTATATTATATATATATATAATACAACTAATGTTCTAAGAAGTGTAGCATGTTATGATTCATTTTTTTATTTGTAATTTGTATAATATTTCAGCCCTTGAATACATATTTTAGAATTTTTCAAGACTCGTGTGCTTGCAATCTATCTATCATTTGTAGTTGAGAGTGATATGCAAGCATTAGAATATAGTATGTATATTTAATATTTTCAAAATTTGTTTTAATTAAAGCACAATTGAAAAAGAGAAAAATTAAATTTTCTTCTTTTATATATATATATATTTTCTATTACTTACTGATTTGTTTACACTTAAAAAATTCATAAAAGTTTTTTTTTATTATTTTTTTCACTTTTTTCATATATTTACTTATTTAAACAAATAATAATATATATATATATATATGTATATATATATATTAAAATATTCTATTAAATATATATATTTTAAAATATTCTTTTAAAATATATATATACACTTTAATTTTGTTCATAGTTAAATTATTGTTTTGTTTATATTAATAGAAAATTGATTGATATAAGAGAAAAATTGATAAATTCTTTGTAGATATGTTTTTATCTTCGAAAAACTGAGATAAAAAATATTAAAAATTGATTTATTAAGCGTCAAGTCCTAATTTCCTGCAAAGAAGAGATTGTGTGAATCAATTATTTTTTATATTTTTTTTAGAAAAAAAAATTACAATACTAGAATTATTTCAAAACATCTCAAATTTACATGTTCATTCATAATTATATAATTTTTTTCTTTGTTGATTAAAATTTATTGCATTACAATTTAGACGTTCTGTGACAATCATATGACATATGTCATTTTTAAAATTAATATTGTTCAAATCAATACCTATAATATATATATAATATTAAATAATAATAACATCAATAATACAATTACAAACTTTAATAAGGAATTAAAATAAATGAAATCACAATAATATTAGCAAATCAATTTTTTACCAAATTTATTTTCTAATAACTATATTATGTTAATTTAAATAGTTATTTTTAGAAAATATAATTAATTAGTAATTAATTTAATAAGCATATAATAAATAAAATGTAGTTAAATAGTTAATTTGATTATTCTATTTTTTATTTAAAATTATATTTTATATGGATATTTATTATATAGAATAAATATATTTATATATTATTTACGTAAATTAACCATTTATAAAAGTGTTAAAAAATAAATAAATATCAAATTTATTATTGGGTATTATTTTATATTTAAATATTTAGATTTCTTAGTTTTATAATTTTATGTAAATTATTTTGAAATAAATAAAAAACACTTTATTACATAATTTGAAAAAAATATTTACATATAAAATAATAAGAATGCATTTTATAAATTAAAAGTATTGATAAGGATATTTAATATTTATATATTTAATATTATTGGATTAATATAATTAAAACAATTGACTGTTGGCCTAGCTGAAAAAAATATATATTTATTATATTAAAATAAATAAGTTTAATATATTAATCTCAATTCTATAAACGAATCATTTAGGGAAGCTAAGTTAAAAATAATAAGCTAGACAAGAAAAATATTCATTTTTGCAGTGGTGTACCTAGAACTTGCCGCCCGGGGCGATCTCCAGTTTACCGCCCTTTTTATTATAAGTCAATCAAATAGTGGTTTTTATAAATTAATACACATAAATAAATTATTAAGTTATTTAATCAATATTAATTAATACACAGAGAGTAAATTTTTTTACACATATTTGTATGCACTCGTATAAACATATTAATATAATATTTACTCTTCTAGCTTTCATACTAGAAAAATCGTGTAAAATGCTCCCAAAATTTATATTTATATTTTTTCCGCCGGCCCTGCTTTTCAAAAGAAAAATCGATGATTTAAAAAAATATTGGTATATCACTTCAAAGTAATCATATAAACTTTTCAAAAGAAATGACATATATAAACTGATATCAAAAAATTTTAGTTAGGAAAAATTGCCGAACAAAATCGTAAAGATGCGTTTACGAATTCAACGAATTTTAATGAATACAATAAAATAAAATTATTATCCTGTTCATGGAATTAGAATTCAAAATTTACACTCTAAAATGCATTTATATACACCGAGGAATAATATTCGAAATCATATAGTTGATCATAATTTATATAAATCAAATAGTAAACTTATAATATTCATATTAATCATTTATTATTCAAGAAAGAAAAAAAAATAAATATGAAATGAATAAGTTGCTTTTTACAACTATAACTAAATATAAAAAATGCCGCCCCAAGATAAGTGCCGCCCGGTGCGGACCGCACCCACCGCACCCCCCTAGGTACGCCACTGCATTTTTGTTAAATTTTATAATTGAAATTTCTATCTAAATATATTCATATCTATAAAGGTGTATGAATAGTCTAGTGTAGTCTATAAAGGTGTAAGAATTTTGATAAAAATGTAACATTATATAATGTGATTAATATAAAATTTCTAATCTGTAAATAAAAAGACTGTAGTTCTAATACCATAATATAACCAAAATTTTGATAAATCCAAATAACCTATGAAATTAAAAATTGTATTTTAAGATTCTTGTATCCAAGAATAAGTCAGAAAGTTAAAGAAGAATTAAGAATGGTGGCATTTATTGTAATAATAGAAATGGGAAACTTGCTTTATTTTTCTACATAACCTTCCAGAACTTCAAAGCATTTTTTCCAACATTTTACAAGAATTTTGATTCGAGCGGAAGGCAGGAGGATCCTGAAGTAGTATTTGAGACAAAGTTTGGAAATCGCTTTTAAACACGTTATTGTTGAGAATGAGAAGGTTTTTACAGTAAATTATTAATGCATATTTCAAAGGTTTGGATCATTAAAAGAAGCTCTAAAAAAGAAATTTTCAAGTGCAAACTTGGTTACAAATACAACAAAAATACTTTTTCCAGCATAATCAATAAACATGTGAAGTTTGGAAAGAGTGCTTTAAAGTCCAGGAAGGTTATGTTGAAAAATCAAGCATGTTTCCCATTTCTATCATTTGAATAAATGTCATATTTTTTAATTATTCCTTTACTTTTTTATTTCTCTTCGTTAAAAAATATTTGAATTTTATTGTTTTTAAAATTTTCAATTTTCTTTAGAAAATATTCATATTTTGCTATAGATGAATATTAAAACACTTTACAAAATTTTATAGTTCTTTTGTGAAAAATCAATATTTATTTTGTTTAATAACTTATGTTGAGATAAATTAAATGTTTCCATATTTGTAAGTGTTTGGAAAGGGGATGTATAATTCTACTTACCTAAAAGTTTCCTTATCGACCTTCACCCCAAAATCTCCACTTGTTGAGCAATCGAGTTCAATACAATGCAAACGACTTCCCCATTCGCAGTGCTGAACATCAGAGGGTTTGTACATCTTCACTTGAAGGCAGGTGGAAAGTTCTCCAGTGCCTTGAACCTGCCAAAACAGTAACAACATTAAAAAGATAAACAAAATCCAAGGGGTTTATTATTGAAATATAATAATAATAATATTAATCCTACATAACTGGATATGCTTACACGCATAACGACTCCTAGATCAAGACGTTGCCCTTTCTTTGAGGGTTGTAGCCCTTCAGTGCGGTAATAAGAGGAATAGGCACTAGCGGTACTATCTCGCCATCTCTCAATAGTAGCTACTTCCTGCCCATGAATCACTAACCCTCTGAAAAAGTTTAATTTTTTCAATTTCATACACTTTTTACTAGTACTTTAGAATACTTTTCTAAGGTTGCATGCAATTAAAGGGCGCCATATTATCTTAATAAAATAATAACTAAATAAACTCAATAACATTTTTTAATTAAAAATATTTTATTAAGAGATTTAACAATTGAAATAGTTCTAGTTTGTTTTTATAGAATATTTTATTTATGATTATCATTAATTTTCACAATTTTTTATATAACTTACATAAAATTTTATCTATTTATATATTAAAAAATATAAATGGGTGACTTTAATAAGGAGTGCTGTGTTGACTGCATGATTGCTTGTGTGTGTACATATTTATAGAATAATAAAAATTAAAAAAAATAACAATATAATTATTAGTAAGTAAATGTTAAAAAATGACAGTTATAATTGAAAAAATTAAATTACAGTAAGTTTTTGAATCTCTATCGTAATTATAATTAATTTAATTGTTAATCAATAAAACTCAAATAATTAATTTCTTAACTAAAAAGTTGAATTTTCTTTGACGAAATCAAACTTATTTGTATTGTATGTATATTGTAAATTTAAAATTTCTAATTATATTCCTATTAGAAAAAGAAGAGATTTATTTAATTGCTAGAGAGGAAGGGTTCTGTGTTAACATACTAAAATAAAGATTTACTTTAGGACCAACTAAATTTATTATAGAAACTTATCTATTAAATAAAAAATTTGCATATCAATGAATTTTCAATTAAATCATATTTATATAAGTATATAGTACCGGGACCCCGAGCCTCGGCTCGGTACTTAAGTTAAAAAAAATGATTCATTATTATTGGGTTTGGCTGGTAATATTAATACCTGAGATACCGAGCTGTCGCTCGAAAAAATGTTTAGACATTATTATAGACATTTTCATTCTGTAAATTAAATAATTTTATTTCATTTAAATAAATATCTATTTTTAAATAATTTTTCTCTCTACATTATTTATCTAATTCTGACAATATATTAAGATCACACCGGGACCCCGAGCCTCGGCTAGGTAATTAAGTTAAAAAAGAATAATTCATTATTATATTGGGTTTGGCTGGTAATATTAATACTTGAGACACCGAGCTGATATACAATTCTTTAATTATTTATTACAATTATTAAATGTTGCATCATTGCATGGAACTTAGGGTCCTCAATAATACATAAATATGTATACCGGGACCCCGAGCCTCGGCTCGGTACTTAAGTTAAAAAAAATGATTCATTATTATTGGATTTGGCTGGTAATATTAATACCTGAGACACCGAGCTCGCTCTACCCTTTAAAAAATATTGATATACAATTCTTTAATTATTTATTACAATTATTAAATGTATTAAATAATATTTTATTGAAAAAATATTAAAAATTATAAAACTATCTAAAACTTAATTAATAAAAGAACAATGAATAAATAAATCACGAAAATAGATAAAAAAAAATGCACGCGGCGAGTTTCGATCCTTCGAACTCGGGGAGTAAAAACAATTGTTCTTACCACTGGTCTATGATATTTTGATAATTACAAAGATATTTTTACCATCTTTCAAAGACATTTATTTGTTTTGTTGTTTTTTTTTGAGAGAGATTAATAAATATATATATATTTTATTAAAAATAAATATTTTTAATTTTATTTCGAAATTAAATAATGAATTTTAAAATATTTTAAATATAAAAAAATGTTAATACAATATCATTTAAAAAAAAAGCGGGAGTCAACCAACCGTATTTTGTTGTTATTTTTTTTTTTGAGAGAGATTAATAAATATATATATATATTTTATTAAAAATAAATATTTTTAATTTTATTTCGAAATTTATTTTATTTTAAAATATTTTAAATAAAAAAAAAATATTAATACAATATCTTTTAAAAATGGCGGGAGTAAAATTGATGACGTCACACCCATATATAATTTTTAATTAAGAAATTAATAATGAAGCTGTAAGTTTCAAGAGATGTGATCAATAAAACTCAATTTTTCTTTATAAATACTATATCTAGTGTGAATTTGAAAAAAATCGTTAGAGCGGTTTTTGAGAACCAATGGTTATAGATACATAGAAAGAAATATAGATATATACAATTTTAGCTAGCATAATAAGATAAGATATATAGTTAGATAGACAAATAGAAAAATAGATAATGTTAATTTGTTTATAAAATGAAAAATATTTTTTCTTTCAAATCAATTTATCGGCCTTCGTCCTGGAAGTTCTCTACGACCGAATAAATGCTCTTATGCCAACATTTTTCCAACTTTCGTAATAGTCACAAAAGTCTTTTCCCGGTATATTTTTCAATATCTCTTCTGTCGGGCTATTATCTCTTCAGCCGAGTCGAAACGATCTTTTGGGTTTGCTGAACAGTCAGAAGTCGCACGGTGATAAATCATGCTAATACAAAGATATACAATATATATATCAAAGTTATTCACGAAGAACTAATAGAGTGTAAGGAGTGGAAAAACCAAGAATTATATGCCGATCATTTTGGCCTTTTCAGGGGGAAAATTTCACTCACATAATGCATGATATTCAAATAATATTCTGTTTTGTTATGCAGAAGAAATTCATAATGCACTTTTTAGAGTTTAGATCAGGGCTTCTTAAACTGTGGGTCGCGACCCCCAGGGGGGTCGCGAGACTACTGAAAGGAGGTCGCAAAGATCTGATACTTTTGAATCATTATAAATAAAATTTTAAAATTATTAAATTATATATATGTGAAATGAATGGGTATGTATTCTTTAATTCTTATTTTATTTACATTGTAAAATAGTGCGATATTACATCTACATCTTCGGTTAATATATATTTCATTATATGGAGGAGGGGGTCGTTTAAAATTTCCTAAACTTGAAGGGGGTCGCTATATAAAAAAGTTTAAGAAGCCCTGGTTTAGAGTATTACGATAGTCAAGATATATATATATATATACAGTGGTGAACTAAGGCTAAAGTGGGGCCTAGGCAACATTGTAACTTCAGCCTCTTTGAAAAAATTTTACCTTTTTTATAACTTTTCATAATAAAACTTTCATGTTTGCCTAAACGAATATATATATCAAAGTTATATATAAATATATACATAATCAATAGAATTTCTTTAATTAATTAAAATCTTAGTATATATGCCTCTAAGATATTTTTCATTTTCTTTAATTAATTTATTTTTAAAATATTTGGGTAACCAACACAACAAAACAAAAACAAATTTACCTTTTGATGTTATAAAGATTTTAATATTATAATAATTATTTCACATATTATATATGATTATTATAAAATAGCAATAATATAATATATATATATATATATATATATATATATATATATAGACTTATTCCAAAAAGTATAGCAATTTATTAATTGGTTACTATTTCAATTTCCTATCTAAGACATCCTTTTAAACCAATTGTTTTCAAATAAATATTTTAAAATTTTGTAGATGAAGTAACAAGCATAAGAAAAGTTATATCGTTATGATTCTTTTTTAACAACTTTGATATTCATTTCAATTGTGGTTAATTTGTTATTTTAATTAAAATACGTTTGTCATTTGATTATTTATAAAAATATAATTTATTTAGTTTATTAACTAATATAATGTCACTCAACTCACTTCACTATTATTTAATTTTTATGTTTTTCTAGAGATCGTAAAAATTCCATGTAATAATATTAAAGGTTCTTAGAACTTTAGTCGTAACTTACAGACACGATACCATCATCATTGGAAGTAGTCTTATTCAATTTATTGGCACTTTTATTTGAGCTATCACTATAAAAAATAAATTATAAATAAACAAAAATAAATAAATAAATAATATCATATTTAAAATGGCTGGCGACTGTAAATGATCATTAAACATAGAGGATAATAAAAAATAAATTTAAAATATTATAAATAATATATATATACTGATATCTTTAAAAAGGCTACCAGCTCAGAAGTTCTAAAACCAATTCATTGATTTATTATATTTACATTGATTTAAAAATTGCTTGTGTTTTCAAGTTGAAAAAATATTATATTAATTCTTAAAGTGGTGGTCACGAAATCAGTTTGTTTCAAATTGATCTAATAATATAAAAGACTTAAATAATGAGATCATTTTATTTAGAATATATAAAAGATTGTTAATTTTAATTTTTTTATTTTATTTTGAAAAAGAGAGGTGTGTTTTAACACATACCCCTCAAGAAGAGTGAAAGTGAGACAGTGGCGGACGGTGTAATCAGTGAATCATTAAAACCGCAGCCAGACTCACTTACTGCAGCGATTGTGGAGGTTTGAAAGAGACGTCCAGTCGATAAGAAGTATCTGTTGTCAGCTTCACTGTCTTCGGTTGCTTAAATCTTTGTCGTGTTTCCATTTTACAATAAACTGGTCCTGAATCTGGCTCTTTTTTTAAGGACAGGGTAACACGAAACGCAAGACTTGACATGAGCTCCACGTGCTTACGTTTCCCCCTGTTATGGCCAGGTGCCACATTCTATGAACAAAAACAAAGAATTAACAAATTAATTTAATCTAGGAAAAACCAAATCACTTTAAGAAAAATATATTATACACCCTTCGAATAAGATAAGATTTTCATAAAAAAATAAAGTTCAAATAAAAAGAAAAGTCTTAGGAAATAATATAGTGAAGGAAAATTTAATATACCAATGAACACAGGATGGGTACCTGCTTGAATAGCAAAGAGGCAGAATTAGTGAGAAGTTTAAGAAACAAGAGTGGGTTAGTAGCTCAAGAACACGGTAGACAGACAATATAAAGGTGATAGATGAGAGGGAATTCGGAGAAGATAGAAATGAGGGGTCTTACGATAGCGACGGTCAATATATTTGAGTTTAATACCGTCATAGATAGAAAGATGGATAAGTTATATGCCGTTTTGTTAAGATGATGCACCTTATGTTACATTGGATTGATTGGTTCATTTAATTGAACTTATTTATTTAAACATTCTTCAAATTTAAAAATATACTATACTATATATATACCTAGAGTCTGATTTTTGTTGCTTTGAAATGGTGCCCCATTGCGGTGAACATTATGCACAGATTGAATTGATATTGCAGATTCATCTTGAAAGTGACCAACTGGATTTAAAAGGAATTAAGATAAATACCCGCCTATATTCTGAATAAGAATAATAATTATAATAATATAAAATAACAAGTTTAGCTAAAAAAAACACCTAATTAAATTTGATATAAAACATTCATATATTAAAGCTTTATTTTGTTAAATTCAATAAAGTTCATACAACCATATTACTCAATGTTATTCACTTTGGAGTAGGTTATACTCTTTGAAAATAATTAATCCAACATTAAAAATTTGTATTTGTATTGATTTTAGTTTATACAGTAGTAATTGATTTAAAGAATCAGGTTATCATTAAAAATTAAACTCTAATGATGATAAATTAGGAAACAAAGAACATCAAAGATTATTAGATTCGTTCGATAAAGTTTTTGCTTTAATTATTATTTCAAAATATAAATTGTAATTAAGGTTCTATTAACTTATTGTGTAGCAGAAATTATTGTAAAATTTACAAAGAAAATATAATAATAAACTTCCTTTCTGGTACTATTATATGTCCCCGATAGAAAAAGGAAACAAAACAATAGAATACCCTTTTTTTATGAAGACAATATATATATATTTATAAAATATACATTTATATATCTATTATTGTATATATTTATATATATATATACATTTATAAAATCTATTATTAATAAAAATTATTTATTTATAAATATATTATAATAATTATTATTCAATAATAACATTTACTTAACATAAATGCATAAAATCAATTTTAGAAGATAAATATATTTTTTTGTTTTATTCAATTTGTGTAAATTTTTGTATAACTTCATCTTTTCAATTTCTCTTGTTATATTAAATCTGACAAAAAACCACTTCGTGGTAGAGCTTCCTCGCCAAGTTGTGAGCCCTAAAAAGTTAGGGCCCTTCAAAGTTGTCTTTCAAAAAAATTAGTGAAATCAAAAGTTCATTTCCTGTGGGAGGTACTACCACTATTTGAAAAAGTTTTATTGGAAATGCAATTAAATAGACTATTCAGGAAATAAACGTTTTACAAACAATTAATATTGTAAGGTGATGAACTTGGCGGCCGCCAAGCTTTGATTTCACTAATTTTTTTGAAAGACAACTTTGAAGGGCCCTAACTTTTTAGGGCTCACAACTTGGCGAGGAAGCTCTACCACGAAGTGGTTTTTTGTCAGATTTCAATGCTTTTTGTAGAAATGATATTTATTTGAAATGTACAATAATGTATATTGATGTAGAAGTATTGGTGAAATTAATGATGGCAATATTTATATCCCTGAATGAACGTTTGGGTCCATGGTATCTAATGTGGGGTGAAAATAATTTAGTCAGATTCCACGCTAACTAAAGCTTCATAAAAACTTAAGCATTTTCATCGAATGATAAAGTGTGATATTTGAGAATATCATAACAAGAGTATTAATTTAATGTATGCCGAATAGTTCACATTCTAGCAATTGGAATAAAAAAGTTTTATCATGTGGTTCAAATGCTCTAATGATTAGGCGGCTTAGAGGTTCTGGCTGTAGTGCGTTAGCCTTTTTAAATGGAAGAATTCCCCTGTCTATATGAAACCATGTATTGATCTGTTAATGTGTTGGTTTAAAAATGCAGGTTGTAGGTATGATGCGAGAGTTGGACACGTAATGTAAAATATAATTATTTTATAATTATTTTATTTTAAAAAATAATTTATACAAACAATGTGGTCTTTAAATAAAAATCCCTTTAATAACACTTAAAAAATTAAAAATAAAATAAAATTAAAATAAAAAAAAATTGTTTCAAACTTTTCAATTTAATTTATCCATTGATTTAAATAAGTGTTATTTATTTGTTTATTAATTTTTTCTTTTGTTTCTTTTTTTCTATTTTGGTGCATATTGAATTAATGGAAATGGTGAAAAAAATGCCATTTTTAAAATTGAATATCTCAGGTTGTTCTTGATCAAAATTAATGATTTTTTTTTTTTTGTCTTTGTCTGGTGGGCTGCCCCTATAAGACATAGACTACTCCCGTATAAATTGAGTTAAAAATGAAATTGAAATAGCAAAAAAAGTGATTTTTTGCGCGTTTTTTGCATTTTTGGCAATTTTGCAAAATGTTTTTCACCTACCCACCAAGACAAACAATTTGAGACATTCCCCATCAAAATCGGTTCAGTAGTTAAGGCTGTAGTCCTGTCAATGTTGAAAATGACGAAGGACATGAAAAGTTGAAAAAAATGCCATTTTTAAAATTTAATATCTCTGGTTGTAATGAATAATAATTTTTGATTTTTTGTTTGTTTTTGTCTCGTGGCCGGCGCCTATAAGACCTAAAAAAATTAGGCCTACAGGTGCCACCGTTTTTTTGCTGTGAGGGGGTGAAAACCGGTACTTGTCACGTCCAGTATATATATACGCTAGGCAGGCTCGGTGTTTTTTACTTGTCGAGGCGGAGCGCTGCCGGCGCTCCTAGATAAATTTATCATATTAAAATTGCACTAAAAATAATAAAATAATATAAATATAAAATTTTTTTATAAAATAACGTTTTTCAAATGGACTAAAAAGAATAAAATAATTTTTCTATAAGCCTGATAAAGTTATTGGATGAATTGCTTCATATTCAACGAAAAACGTTGAGCGCATTTAGTTCTATGCAATTAACTTCTTTTATAAAGCTATAATTCATATATAAGATTCAGATATAAGATACATACCACACTAAAACACTTAATTAACAAGAAACACTATTTCTTCAAATATAATCAACCATTTTGGATTTGGTTGATAATATGTAAATTTAATAAAAATTCTTTTAAATTCTGATACATACATTGATATAAGTATATTACAGTGAAAAATAATAAAAGATTAATTTCTTAGCTCTTAAACTATCAATTTTTTTAATGATAAAAAAATTTGTCAGTTTATGTCTTTAATAAAATTTTTATTATTACAAAAATTTGACTTGATTGTTCATATAAATAAATTAAACTAAATGGGCCCAACGTTTTTGGTTGAATATGAACCAATTCATCCATACATTTTGTCAGGCTTATAGAAAAATTATTTTATTCTTTTTAGTCCATGAGAAAAACGGTATTTTATAAAAATTTTTATATTTATATTATGTTTTATTAGAGATATCTTTAAAATTATTTATAAGATAAGCATTAAAAAATGCAAATAAATAAAGAATCGTGTGGTTTGTTATAAACCAACGAACTTGTGTGAATTGCAGGTATCACACCCCTATAATGAAACAACCACATGCAACTTTAGAAATAAGTTATTTTTCATTCCCAATTAAAATTTGAAAAGTTTTGAAAAATAAACTTTTATATAATTATTTAATTATTATAAATCGTTTTAAGTAGATTGGCATTGATTATGAAATCTCAGTTTACAATACGAAAATTATTATAATGACCTTGTGTGTGTTTTATTTATTCAATATAATCTTCTAAAAAGTCTTCTTATAATAAAATGATATAAATATTTTTTCAAATATATCTATATCAATATAGATATAGATATATACAATATCGATAATTTTTAAAAATATTTTTTAATTTAATAATTAGTCAAAATTAATAGTAATTTTTTAAACTGTTGAAAAAAATCAATATGACTTTGCAGGTTGAAATTGATTTGATATGAAAGGAAAGTAAATAAATAATAAAATATTTCCCTCTTATATTCATTGTTTAAAGGAAAATTTTTACATAACACATTCTTAATTGTAAGAACGTTTATGATTATACTTTATTAATATATAATGTTTCTTTATATTATTCTAAATATTTATTATTATTATTATATATATATATATATATATATATATATATATATATACTATTGTGATATCTGATAAATGGGACTCCTTATAAATAAATACATATAATAACCCATATTTTTTTCAAAAAAATAAAGTTTTTATATTATAAAAGTATACAGAGTTTTTAATTAAATGCAAATTTTTTTAATCATTAAAAATAAAAAATTTAACATCATTTTCAAAATGTAAAATTTAAATTTAAAAATCAATTTGTTGAAATAAACTAATAGAAAACAATTCAAAATAAAAAAATATTTTGAATTTAAATTATTATTTAAAAAAAAATTGTTAGATTTGAAAATTTAACAATTTATTATCATATTAAATTTTATCCACAACGCGGTTTGTATTTAATTAAATTAGTAAAGATAGAATTAATTAATTTCGTAAAGATAGAAAATAGACGAGAAGTGAAATGATTAAGTTCATACCTGAATTTAATGTCTCGAGTGACTGAAGTCGTCGGCAATTTGAGGAAAACTGCAACGCTCCGAGAAAGGGGGAGGCTTGAACTAATGTCAGATATTGATTTCTTGTATAAAAGTTCTCGAAATGCCAACGAAATAAACTTATAACTATTACAATTTAATTCAAATATTCCAATATAAGAATGATAACAAATATAATCATAATTTTTTATTAATCCAAAAAATGATTAGTTTACAATTTTTTTTAGTTTTTAGAAATGTGCATATAGATTCAAAGACATTTAAATGAATATTCATTGAAACATTTCATAGTAAGAATATAATAACTTAATAACTTATAATTGCAAAAAGAAAAAAATAGGGCATGTTGCAAACACCAGGTCCCGTAGTTATCAACCTGTATCAATATCTGATTTAAATAATCCGAATAGTTGCTGAAAAATTCAACTAACTTTATCAATATTCAGGGATTAATTATACGTATATATAAATACGAGTCTGTACAATAGATCCTTATTTTAAAAAATGTAATTTTGATTGGGAGGAATGTAAAATAAATATATTTTTTATACTATAGGAACATATTTTTATAGATATACGTCATGAAAAATATTGCAAGTCATTGTAATGTAATCATCATAGTTTGCACCGTTTTGGAGTAAAATATTCTTATTTTTGCAGTATCGTTTTCATCTGGGACCCTATTCACCTTGTTTTATATTGTAACTATAAGTAATAATAGTTTCTATTATTAATCACTCTATTTCATTAAACTAAAATTTATAATTATTTATGTAATATAATAAAAATTTGATTTTTTTAAGAAATTTGTACATATAAATACTTGTATATAAAGAATTATTCTTTCTTTTCGAATAAATAAAAAGAAGTTTTCATGACGAGGGGCATTAATTATCTCTATTAATGATCCTATAATATTAGCTTATTTAATTTTTAAAATTAACAAAAATGACTCACAAAGTACATAAATGGATTGCTTAAATAATGAATATTAGTTCATTTTAGTGTATGTCAAACATTCTTAACAACTGAAATAAAATGTTTCATTTTTCAATGGACGGATTTAAAATATTTAAAAATTTTATATTTATTTAATTTATTAATATTATTTTCTTTACCCGAGCTTTTTTTGATTATCACAAAATAAATATTAATTACATTCATGTGTGTGTGTATGTGTGTGTGTGTATTTAACAAAATCATATACTAAATAATAATAATCATTTTTTTATTTATATTTTATTATTAATTATTATTGATAATTTTAATTTTAATTTCTAAGATGGTATTAATAAAAAAAAATATAAAAAATATAAAGTTAATAATAAAAAATAAAAATCTATAATTAATATTCAAAATCTTTGTTCTATACAAGCGTTCGGGGAACCGGGATAAATTACCCCAAATATAGGGTAAAAATGAAATTTTTGGGGGTTAAAATGAAACTTTTGTGAGTAAAAAGTAAAAAGTATATATTTTTAATTTGCTAGTTTTGCAAATTAAATTTTTAGTTATTGTTTTCTTTTCAAAATTATCATGTGGGGCTATAATAGGGAAGATGCTAAAAAGAGGCGATATCGTTTTTTTGTTTTTTTTGCTCTTCATCATGGGGTAATATCAACTTAAACAAAAATATTTTGGGGTAATGACTAAAAAAAGTTCCCCGACCGCTGTTCTATACCAAAAAGCATTTCTACGGGACGTTAATTATCATTTTTTCTTTAATTTGAATCAAAATTATTTAAATTGTTATTTGTTGTTATACCTATTATATATATTGTTTTTGTTCTCCTTAATCCTATAAACAAAATTGATATAATATTTATTAATTTAATTAGAAATTGTAACTCTGTCCATAACATCATCCCGAGGAGGGTGGATCTTAAAACAATGAAAATAAATCACAAAGAGTATGAAGGAATGAAATAAATTATTTCTAGCACGAATAGGCTTTGCTGCCGATGTTTGTATGTCTTGATGTCGCTATTCAACTAGAAAATTGTTGCACGCACCAGCTACATACCTCCAATCGTCTCTATCCTGAGTTCTCCAACTAGATTTGATAAATATTATATTTGATATCAAAATTTTTTTTTCTTTTTGTTAAAAATATTTATCTTAGATATTAATCCATCATAAACATCCAAAATAATAATTAATAATAGAAATAGTTTCTTTATAATTATTTATTTACTTTTAATCCTATGTTTATTTTTCTTTCTCTTTCTTATTGATAAAAAATTAAATTGAAATTTTTTTTTTAAATTAGACAGAAAATTTGATTTTTGATAAATATATAAATATCTATATATATATATATAAAATAAATTATAATGAAAAATAAATATAGAATATAGAATTATTTATTTTTTGTTTAAATTATTCCAATATCCCTAATTTCAATAGTTATATAAAGTTGAATTTAAATGCAAGTGTTGTACTCCACTCCACTCTGATTGGCTGCCCTCCTACTACTTGCAGCCACTCCGGTGCTGTCTCCTGTCACTCGTTCCAATCAACTTCTCTGCGATTTCTTCAATTTTACTTCAGTCTGTTTTTCCTCCTTAACGAATATCAATTTTTTTTACTTTTTGACGAATTCCAGTTTCTCTTAGTGATGACAATTCTCAATAAGGATTTTTTATTTCTCTCCACTACATAAACCAAAAGAAAAACAGAAGTCTAGGTGTGTATGAATGTGTTTCTTAGAAATAATCCTAGCTCTATTCTCATTTTGTCATTTAGTTTATTTTTAAATCACTAAATTTTTTCTTTCTTTAATCTATATATATAAACTCGTAGTGTATTTTTTACTCCCTTTTTTATATTCACCCCATATTCTCAAAATTGTATATATTTAAATATTTTTTTCTTTTAATAGTAACATAACATTTAATAATTTGTGATTATACAACTTGTTTATATAATCTTTTCAGATGCTAACACTAAATAATAAACTTTGACACCTATTAAAAAAAAGAAATAAAAAAAGAAACATCTTTATTTAGTTGAAAAATCTTTATTTCACTTGGACCATGTCCACCTATCATTTAAATTATTATGGCCAAGCGAAGATGGATCGTCGATTCACAAGGCCTATGCTTCCCTGGGTTATTTCCGAATTACAACAGCGTAATCATATTGAAAAGGTAATGATCAATTTCAACATAAATTAATAGCTAAAAACATTTTCGAACTTATGGCACAAGATAACATAAAAGAATTAATTTATATCTCTAACTCTTATATTTACTGGTTTAATTTATTATATCTTTGACTTTCCAATTTACACTATAAAAATATTAAAACATTTTCTTTATCTTTTACAATATACAAAAACGATTTTGACAGCCCCTTAATCGAATAAGCAATCCATTTATTGGTCGAAAGGGTTTAAAATCGTATCCAAATTCTATTTTAAGTTATCTCTGGTAAAAATTAATACTCTTTGTCTTTGAATTAATTCAAAAAATCTTAAATGTAATAAAATATATGATATTTTATCATATAATTAATATAGTTATATTATATTCTTCAAATGTAAATGTTTAATTTTAAAGTTTTTTAAAAATTAAAAATATATTTTCACAAAAATATTCCGTAAAATTCAAGAAACAATTAGATTAGTAATTTAAATATAATAAGAATTCATTTATTTTAATAAAAATACATTAATTCAATTTAAACTTTAGTTTGATATTTTCCAACTTAAAAATTAATTTGAATTCCAGATTTAGTTTATTTTTAGTTTTTTTCAGTTTAATTTTTATATACATTGAAATATCATTGTTTGTAAAAAAAAATGTCTGCTTTAAACTAATCAAATAATAATTTAAATATATATTGCAATTTTTTAAAATTATTAAAAAACTTAAAACTTATATGAATTTGTACCAAATAATCTACAACTAAAATTTTATTTAGAGTATAGATATTTATAAATTCTATATTTCTTCTGTTTTTTAAAAAATACATTAAATTCTTATACTATTTTAATTAAATTTATTTATTAATACAGATCCTTTTATTAAATAGATAGTTTTTAATTTTCATGTTTGCATTTTTTTATTTTATAATATCACAAATTTTAATTGAATTATATTTAAAATGAATTTTTCTAATATTTGACTCATTGTTTTTCTAATATATATTTATATAAATCAATGCAATCTTACAATTAACAAGTAACATAAAAGTATAATTTACTCATGCATGTATTTGGCGAACTACACTGATATTGTGACAATAGTACAATAACATAGATTGCAAAACATTGGAAACATTAAGTAAAACTATTTTAATAATATTTATAACTATATATTAAAGGTGAAAGTTTGTTTCAGGGGATCACCTAAAACCAATCTGATTTTCTATTTCTAATTAATTATTTTTCACCTTGACATTTTTTTTTGTTATTTGACCTTATATCTATGATTATTTTGAAATAAATAAATATCTTTTTTTTTGTAACAACAATTTTTGTCGTCCTGTTAATTGATATGCATTCTTAAATTCAAATTAATTAGAAATCACTAAGTGATTGAAAATTTAATAGGCATATTTACATAAATTAATAAATACATTTAGGTCAAGCAGATAAAATTATGTTTTGAATTTTTTTATTTGTATAATTAATATCGAGATTTAAAGACATTCTCTTAAAGCAATAAAGAGTGATTTAAATAAATATTGTACATTTTCTTTTTACTAATATTTAAAAAGAATCATTTTTAGGAATTTTATCTGAAATAATTAAATGTTATATAATTGCTAATTGCTGATTCTGAATTTGGATATTTGCGTTTAAAATTAAAATTTCAGCATAAATAAACAAATAAAAGAAATTTAATAAATAAAAATAATTTTAACCACTATTTAAACTAATTGAAAATTTTATTTTTTTTATCGAGTTTCCAAAAAATCAGCAAACACTTCCATTATATTATAAAACTTAAAAGAACAATAAATTGATATAAAATGTTAATTTAAAAAATAAAATAACATTTAAATTATCAAATAAAAATAAATAAACTTAGTTGAAATTGATTTTCAAATTAATCAATTATTTTAACTTTAATCTTATCTTTAAATGAAAAACAGGATTTTACTTTTAATGAATATAAAAAATAAGAAATAAAATATTTCAAAGAATAATCCTAAAAGAGAAATTTTTATATTTATATATATTTATACAAAAGATGGATTATTCAATATTTTTGAATACAACAGATTTAATCAAAAAGTTTAAAGAAATAAATATCTAGGCTATTTTATAAAATTCCATAAGATTCTAAGTATATATTTAAGTATAAATGTATATATTACAAAAGCCTTGGCTTATATTTATTTTTTCAAGGACAAAAAGTTATTAAGTAACTTGTAATTTTACATAAACAAGTTTTTTTTAATATCTTTTAACATCATTCACTTATTAAAAAATTTAAAATTAATATTTTATTAATAATCCATTTTTTTACATCTTATTTTCTTTAATTAATATTTTCAATTATTATAATATATATTATTTATATAAACAATTTTAAATTCAATTCAAATAATGAATTATACGTTTTCTATTTGTAAGTTTCAAAAAGGAAGATATATATATATATATGTATAATGTATATATGTATAATGTTAATTATTTAATTTTATCTTTTCTTTATTTAAATTTAAAACAAATGTATAAAATATCTAGATATTATATTTAATGGAATTTATTCAAATAATATTGTTGTATTAAAAATAATATTACACTTTTTTTATTAATTTTAAAAAATATTCAAAAGAGCAATAAATTTTTTTAAAAATCGAAACATTATTTAATTTCTTAAATTTATATTGACAGTAATTTATTTTAATTTAATTTTATTGCCAATTTTATACCTCATCTTGCCTTTTTCATTATTTTTATTTATAATTTATATATATAAATATATTGTTTTTAATATTTATAATAAAATTAAGAAATATTAGATTTCTTTTATTTTTACCGACCGACGATAGTAAGGGAGGTATTGTTTTCACACCAAATTTCACATGTGGAGATTTTTACATATCTCCACGAATCTTAAAAAGTATTTTTAGCATGATGTCTGTCCGTCTGTTCGTCCGTATAGATGTGTACAGCCTGAACGGCTCAACCGATTTTGATGAAATTTGGTATATTTACTTAATGCATCAGTGGGATGAATGGATCAACTTTTGGTGCAAATCCGGAAACCGGAAGTGGTAGTATTAGCGTTCGACGATAGGAAGGGAAGGGTTATTTTCACACCAAATTTCACATGAGGAGATTTTTTATATATCACCACGAATCATGCACTTTGTATTGGTTTTATCCTCGAGAAAAATCATCTTTATTAGTTTTTTTCTTAATTTAAATTTATATGACGTCATCCAGCCATTCATGACGTCACAGCCTGTTCTTACATATATATTATAAATAAAATAAAATTAAAAATATTTATGTTCTATGCCTATCTGTTTTTTATTACATTAATTAGATATATTACAATTATTCGAAATTGTTTCTGTAGCTGGAAATTAATTTATTTCAAACCGTCGGTCGGTTCGGACCTGGCCACAGGTCAGCTCATTAAGTGTAATAATGCAATTAACAGTTTATTTTTTGAAAAATTTCTTAAATAAAAGGGCTTGTGAATAGTTGAACAAAGCTATTAATGTTGACTACGACCTCTAGATGTCTCTAGGCCTTGCCTCGATTTTTTAATATGAATCTGAAATTATTTCTTACTAATTATTTATTATTTGAGTTCTTTCGGTTCTTTATAACACTTTATAGATGATGATCATTAATACATCATTATATCATTTATGAATGATTGAAAAATTGTTCTTTCAAACATATATAATATAATAAATGACATTTATATAATATAAATAGTTTATTCACATTTGATCATGCAAAAAGTCACTTTTTTGTGTGTTTATTTCATTCTTTTTCATTCTTTTGTTTTCTAACTTATATAATATTATATTCAATTGAGTGAATTTTTGAATGAATTAAGAATTTATTAAGATTCTAAGAGATTGTTCTTAATTTTTTTTTTAATATATATTTATATTACATACTTAATGTATGCTTTTATCTTTTTTAGGTAATCTTGACTATAGACAATGAAGAATTAATTGTTACACGATATCAACCAACAACGACAGATGAATCAAATTCTCAAATGTTTCATCAACAATTGACTTTGGTTGCCAGAGCAACAGCTTGTCTACCAGATAAAACAGGATTCGCATATTTATATCGAGAATCCCATGATGCCCAATATCTCCAATTACATTTCTTCCAAGCGGATGATCCTTGCATTGTAAGTTGAATGTTTAATTATTTTAAAGAATATTATTAACAGAAAACATAATAAATAATCTTTCTTGATGGTGACAAAGTTGAAAAATAATTTTTTTTTTATAAACCCCGTAATTTTTCATACAACCTTAAAAATTGCTATTTTATTAATTATCAATGATAAATTATTGTTTTAACTTTAGGTGAATGATTTGATTTCTACAACAACGCTTAGCAATAGACCAGCTCCAATAAGATCTTTAAGTTCTGCAACTTTAACTGGAATCGATGGTGACATTTCACCCTGTTCTTCACAATATTTCGAAGTATACTTTAATGTTGTGCTTTGGTTTTGTTATAAATTTACCATTTTATAATATATATTAATAGAAAATTGATTTCTTTTGATTTATTAGGTTTTGTATATTGGCAAAATTAAAGTTTCTCATAAAAAAGTTCCTGACTCGTTTATTGATGATGCTTTAGAGAAATTCCATCGACATGAATTAGAAAAAGTTCGAGATTCAAATAAATCTCATTCACTAGAATCAGAAAAAATTTCTTCCAGTAAAATTCCAATGGATGTTTTGGAACAAGGAGTCACTTCACAAAATCAGGAGGTTTCTTTTGTTAATGCCTTCCATTCTGATTCGTCCCTACAAGATAAGCCCTTTCTTAAACAAAGGTACATTTTAATTCAAAAAATTATATATATATATATATATATATTATAACAAAATTTGAAAATGATAATCATAATAAAAATAAATAAAAGTTTCAATTATCTTTTTACAATAAATATGAAAGTATATAATTATTTTTTTTTTTTAAAGAATTAAATAATTTCATATTTGTTAATTTGTTAATTGTTCTTGTTGTAGGTCTTTACCCTTGGAAAGTTCTATCCAAATTCCATTAAAAAACACACAATCCGTATGTATAATAATAATAGTAAAAATAAATATAAAATATAATTTATATATTTTTTTGTTATCTTTCAGGGAAACGGAGATACAAATCGTACGATGGTTTTTCAAGTTGGCCGGTCTGAATTAAGGCTTATTAGTCCGGATAGGAAACAAATATTCTTGCATAAATCTTTAAAAGATGTAGCAAGTTGTATACAAGTAATTTCTACTCCCAATCTATATTAATTTAAAATTTTGCAGAACTAATCTATTTAATTATATAATATGAGTTTATTTATTATAAATTATATAAGTTAGGAAACAAATAATATAAATCCTCTAATATGAATTAATCCATTTCAGGGATTAAAAAACACAGAACATTTAGGCTTTATATGCCGCGAAAATGCCTTAGATTGCTATATAAGCTATATATTCAAATGTGAATCTGAGACTGTGGCTGATGAGCTTGTTTCTGCAATAACTCAAGCTTTTATAGCTGCTGCAGATGCCTTTAGAAAAGATCGTTCTCCTCAACCTTTAAGTTGTGAACATTGTCCTATGATTTGGTATCATAAATTATGCATAGAGCTTGAAGGTATTTTTATTTGTCTTCTCATCACACCATGATTTATTATTTATATTCTTCATAATGTACTATTAACTATTCTAAATCTATAATCTTCTATTAATTTATTTTAATTTAATCTATGTTTTCAGACTATAAATATAAATTTATTTCATTTCTAAGACAAATTCCTTATTTTTTAAAAAAAAATTGGTTTGTCCTTAAGAATATAGATAAACTGTTTTTTTTTTAAACTAATATAAATTATTTCATAATTATGATGATTATAATATTTTTTTCATTTATTATTTAAAGTCAAAAATTATTTATACATATACATATATATATATATATATATTTTAGGATTAGGTAATGATCGACGAGCACTTGGTTTTATACTTAATAAAATTAATTCTATACCTGAAGACGATTATTCCTATTTATCTGTGAAACTCAGAAATCCAGAAAATTATTCATCTGTTAAAGATCAATTATGTTACTTAATGTCAGTCCTTCGAGTTTATTGTCAAACTAAACAATCACGGCATGTACATGACACCCCGGAAAATAGGTATAAAATTGAATATCATCCATAATTTTTTTTTTCTATACTTTTACTTATAAACTTTTCTTAAAAATGAATAAATAAAATATATTTTTTTTGGATTGGAATTTAAATTGGAATATGATTTGATTATTTTACTTCTATTTTAATATATTTTAATGTTATCTTATATATAGATTTAAGGCTGAAAAGCATTTGTTCATATTCAAATTCTAATGTTAAAATTTAATTAATTTAATGCTTGAAGTTTTGAAATTATGTTTTTATATAAATCAGAAAGGTTGATTCATTTACAAACTATAGTTAGATAATTATTTTATAATTTTAAATATAATTTAATGATTTTATATAGCATTTAAGGTATTATTTATCTCAGTATATAAAATATTTCAATTTTATAGGCACGAATTTTTAAATCAATACCTCGGCGGAACAACACTGTTTACCAAAGCGAAAAAATCCTTAGCATCTTCTTTCGACCAACTTCTCAAAAGAAAAGGTTCCAAGGATGATATCGGACATAGCGTCACTCGGGAATTAAGCCTACCTGTTATCAGCCACAAAGTAATAAAAATTAATATTCTCAATCTAAAGGACCTTCTATATAACAATCTAAGGCATTTCCAAACAAATAATTATTCATTAATATTGCATAATACAAGATAGTTTTCCATTATACATTCGGTTAAGGTTTGCAATCAACTAGTTTCGATGTTTCTTAAAATCGCGAAATATATTTATTTTATTCTCGTCTAAATTATTATTATTTTATTCAAATTCTCATCATTATTTTCTTGGAATTTAATTCATTCAACAGACCAGAACTAGAAATTATATTTATTTTAAAGAGGAATAAACAAGCATATATTGCTATATATCCAAAATTATATCCAACTCTCATTTTTCGTAAGGAAAGAACGCTGCACAGTTGTTTAATTTTTAGTACATACTATTAAATGACGATAATTAATATGAAATATCTTGATTATGTAACTAGACCAACCATTTAAAAGATGTAACAAGTTGAAAAAACAATAAAAACCATTTGAATGAAGGAAAACGATGAGTAGACTTTCTAAAATCTTATTTACAAAAACACAACAAATGAAGAAATTTTTCTCCAATAATAATATGAAGTCAATTAGTTATTCATTGATATTTTTAGTTATGTTGAAATTGGGACAAAATAAGAATTGGATGGGGAGGTGGTTCAATATAAGTAAAGAGATAGACGAAGTAATTTTATAATATTGTATTTAATGTAATATATATATAATAAATATCATCGAAAATGTATCCTAAATTTCTAGTTCTCTCGAATAAAAAAAAATAACATGGCATTGTAAACCCTAATTCAGATTGTTAGGTAATCATTAAAAATATTCAATTTCATGTGAATGAATTTTTTTTAATAAATCATTTATTAGATATGAAATTTATTAATGATTGAAATTTACTTTCTAGGATGACGCCAGTCCAGATTCTCCTGAAGTCCGAAGTTGTTTTGATGAAGAAGTCAGCCATAAGACGAGTCCTATGTTGAGCATGTGAGCGAGAAGTTTACTCTCCAAAACACGGGTGCAAAAACTTCAGAGGCTCATAGAGATATTCTTTCATGAGTGATTAAATAATAATAGTTTGTATTTTCAATAATTATTCTAAATTAAATTTGAGAAAATCTCTGTTGGATCCAATTTAAGAATATCGCAATTTCCCGTAGCCTTACAAAAAAAAAAGATTTATTGTTATCATTTTTAACAATAAAAAAAATTGATTAATATTTATTAAAATATCATTCCCTTTAGATTTCTTAAAGTTGGAAGTACACAAAAACATTCACCTTCAAGAGAAATGAACGATGAAAATAATGAGCCTACTCGTCAAAGTGGCTCGTGGCGTCAAGCGATATTTAATAGGGTTGTTTCACCAAATAAATCGCCTAAAGTGACATTAATGGAACCGTGTTCGGCTTCATCCACTCCCCAACGACCAGCCAAACTCGAACCTGCACATCTTCGGGAGCTTTGGAAAAAGGCTATTAATCAACAATTATTATTAATACGAATGGAGAAAGAAAATGCACGTCTCAAAGGTAAGAAAAACAATCTTTTTTTTAAACATTGTTACTATTAGAAACAGAAAGACAGCTGTGACAGTTGAGTTAACTGCGTTTTATTATAATTTTTTTTAAAACTTTACGGTTCGAATTTCAAAATATAATTGATAGGTTCTACTTTATATCAAATGAATTTATTTTTAATTTCAAAATTTTCTTAATCTGAAAATTTGAAAAAATATTAAAAATGCGAATTAATTAATAAGTTTATTTTAGATTAAATTTGTATATAAATTTGTATTAAAAAAATTTAATCTAATAAATATTTATATAATAATCAACATTTTAAATATTTCCGTACTGAATAAATTTAGATTAAATTGTAAGTTGATTAAATCAATTTTTTTTTTATTTTTATTTAAAGACAATAAATAATGAATTCTCTCACCATCTAAATAATTCATTATTATAATTATTATTATTATGGCATCTAAATTGAATTAGGTTCAATTAAATTAAAAATTCAAAAATTAATTTCAATGAAGAATTGTTAAAATTCAATTTTTTTTTTATATTTTATACCTTAAAATATTATTTTGCATATTAAATAATTTTTATTAATTATATCATTTTTCAATTTGCTAATTGAACTAATTAAGCTCGCCAAGAAGAAGCTAGTTTAAAACGAATTAAACTCAATTATGATGAACTTTCAACCCATCCAAAAGAAGTTAATGATGTTTGGGATTTATTAATTAGTAAAGAAAGTAAAATTCAGACAGAATGTGATACACAAATGTTACTTCAGGCAATTCTAAGAGGTAAATTTTTTTATTTATTTTATCCTATCCGTTTAAGTATATATTTATATTCTTAAAAAATAGAATAAATAAAAATATAAAAAATTATAGATTTAAAGTGTATACATTTTTTAAAAAATTTACTAATTATTTTATTAAGTCGATGTTTAAAATATTTTAGTAAATGTTAATTTGAGATTTATTTATTATTTATTGTTATTGTGTTAACAAAGGATCAGTTACAGATGTGACTCTCATTCTTTTTTGCCTCTTGATTATCTATTTTACTTATACACATTTTTTCGATTTTATTCTCATTCAATTCAAATAAATAATTCGTACAATTTAAATTAACTATTAAATTGGCGCGACATTGTTTTAAAATTTTTAATAACATAATTAATAAAGTCTATGGAGTCATGATCAGTTAATCTTGCAGCTTTTAGCAAACTCCTGGCTTTATTAGATAAAAACAACATTTCCATCTAATGCTATTTATTTATACATTAAAATAATATCAATAATATAATAATATAATATATAAAAAAGTTACTTATTTATTAAGTTATTTATTACTTAATTTTGATATGAATTAAATATAAAAGTAAAGATTGAAATCAATCTAAAAGTAAAAGGTATTATAAATATCATATACTAGCTGCTCAGACCGCCTTCGGCACTCTTCGAGCCTAGACATGAGGCTCTGCCCCCTGTATCCCCGAAGTTAATACATAGTATTTGGTTGAAAGCCTGTATTTCAAAGGTTTTCATCTATTTTGTTTCAATCAGTATATTAAAACATTCACTTTTTGTGTTCTTATTTAAAATATATTTTAATTTAATCTGTAAATTAATTATATATTATTATTGTATATGTTATATCTACCTATCTCTGGGGCTCTACGGTACTCGAAAGTTCTTAGCCGCAGCAACCACATTTCTCCAAATATCCTAATCCTGAGCTATAACCATCCAACTCCTATCCTGTCTCATCTGTCCCGATTGCAACCTCGATTTAATTTCTTCTCAAGTAGTATTATCCTTGGTGATTATATTAAATTTTTCTACATATTCAAATTCTACATTTTGTATATTAATACTGTTCCTCTTTGTTACTAAATATTTTTTCTTATCACTATTAATTTCAAACCTCGATTAATTTTTCCTCGCCAACTGTAATTGCATTTGTCGAATCTCCTATTATATTTAAGTCGTCTGGGTAACCTAACATTTTACAATTGATTTCCGCATCTTACTTTTTCTTTACTACCTTCAAGACAAATTTGAAGTTCAAAATTTGAAAAATTTAACCAGATCTATTGAGTCATACGTATGTTTTACTAAAATCTATAAATACAGATTCTAGAGGTCATGAAACGCGAAGATATTTAAAAAAATTTAAATTCTGAGCAATGTGCAGACAAAAACCTTTTTTTATATATATAGATATTATAAAGTTGATATAATATTATGTTATGTTGATCTTTTACTGTTAAGAAAAGAATTTTAAGATAATTAGACGTAAAGTTATTCTTTGTTTAAAACTATAAAAGAAAAGGAATTAATTATGTCATTAAGAGAAACAAGTTAACTATACAACAATAACTATAGAAATTCTAAGGCGTAATAGTTTCTTTAAATAAATAAAATAAATAATTACTGAAGAATTAAAAATTACAAATTTTTAATACAAAAACAAATTAGTTTTAAAGCTATTGTCCCACTCTTTATTTGAAAAAATTGACATGAAAGCAATATCATTGTATAAGTATAATTATAAATATAATTGGTAAATTGGCTCCTCGAAATTAAAATAATTTTAACAATATTTATATAAACCTTACACAACTTACTGAATTTAATTTATATTTAATTACCTCGACCTTTACTTAATTAACTATTTTTTTTTTTAAATTTTGTTTAGATCTTTTATTTTTCAGAGGATTTCATTTTTAATAAAGTATTTAAAATATTATTTAATTAAAATAAAAACAAATAATATTATATAATAACATTTTACAATCATATTATATACACATTTCATTATACGTCTATCATCATTTTTTCATTTTTTAATAAATAAGATTACTTATAAAAACATGGTTGTTTTAAACAACAATCACGATAAATACTAAAATAATTACAAATGATTTTCTAAAGATGACTTTTAAATTTAAATTGAATTGTTTACACTTAGGGTAAAGTTATTCAATATTTCTATATTCAAAATGTAATAAGTATAAAATACACGAAATATTTTATCTATCTTTATAGAGATTAAAATATAAAAATTATATATCAATTATTAATAAATATCAAACATTCAAAAGTTTATTTAAAAAATTTTCTTACACATAAAAAATTTAACTCAAGGTTGGACTCAGGTAGCTGTTGTTGTTTATCAATTTTTCATTATCATAAGTTCAAGATAATTTCAAACCTAAATATTTGTTTATTTTTCACCTTGGTGAAATTGTGAGAAGTGGAAGACAGACGGGATCGAATTGACTCTTAAAGAATTTGGCATTATAACAACTTTAGATTTGTATAATGTCAAAGTGTATGAAAATTATATAATAAATAAAAAAAAATTATATAATATGATTGTAGAAAATTATTGATATTTTTAATAATCAATATTTTAAAAACTTTTAAAAATAAAACCTGCTTATATAATAGAATATATCTTACACTTTAATATTTTAATTAATCGAACTAAAACCAATTGATTTGTTTTATATATATATAATAGATAGATAAAATAAAATAAAACAAAGAACTTTAACATTATTCTTATTTCCAAAAATATTAATATTAATTTATTTTTCATAATTGTTATAATTTTTTTTTGTTTTTTGTTTTATATAAGTTGATTGACAAAAAGTGATCATTATTATTTGTTTTTTATTTGATTGATTTCTTATGATGACACTTTAATGTTTTAGGAGTTCCCAAATCCAAAAGAGGAGAAGTGTGGCAATTTCTCGCCGATCAATATAGTTTAAGGAATTCATTTACTGCTGATCTATTCACATTTCCTAATTATAATACATCCTATGAAAATTTACTCAAAAAATTGACATCTCATCAACATTCTATTCTTATTGATTTAGGTAATTAAATATTCAATAACCTATTAATATATGATTTATTATAAATCTAATTAAATTATTTTTATTTTTTAGGGCGTACATTTCCAGAAAATCCTTATTTCTCAACAACTCTTGGTCCTGGTCAACTTGCCCTGTTTAATTTACTGAAAGCATACTCATTGCTTGATCCAGAACTTGGCTATTGCCAAGGTCTTAGTTTCATTGCCGGTGTTCTTTTACTTCATGTCACTGAGACTGAAGCATTCAATCTTTTAAAACATTTAATGTTCGTAAGGGGGTTGCGCCGTCGGTTTTTACCAGATATGCAAGGCCTCCAAGTAGTTCTTTATCAACTAAATAGACTTGTTCATGATAATCTTCCTTTGCTTGATAAACTTCTTGACTCTGTTGAGGTTCCACCTACACTTTACGCAGCCCCATGGGCATTGACACTTTTCGCCAGCCAATTCCCTTTAGGGTTTGTTGTTAAAGTTTTTGGTTCGTATTATTTCATCAATAGCATTTACAATATACCATTTATTATATATATATATATAATTGTTATATTTTATCTATTAGATTTAGTATTTATTGAAGGACCGGATGCCTTTTTTAAAATAGCCCTTGCAATTTTATTTGAACACAACGAGCAAATGCAAAAATGCGAGTCATTTGAGACAATCATGGAATATATGAAAGAACAACTTACACAAATGAATTCAGCTTCTTTAGAAAAGATTTTTAGAAATGTTTGTATATTTTTTTTTTCTTTTTTTGTTTCATTTAAACAATTACATATATCAGCTGAAAAGTTCACGAAATTTTTATATGTTAGATGTAAAATTGAATGACATTTCGATTATTATTTTCTGAATTAATGATATTGAAGTTAAAAATTAATATTTTATTATTCCTTATTGGGATTCGGGAACTTTTCAGTCATTTTGATATTAATTTTTTTTTTTTAAATTCTAAATAAAAAGTTCACATTTATGATGGTTATAGGCATTTTCATTAAATATAACGAAACAATTACGTGAATATGAAGTGGAATATCATGTACTTCAAGAGGAAATGCCGAAAGCAGATGATATTGAAAAATATAAAAAATTAGACAGTGAAAATAAACAATTACAATCAGAGAATCAGAATTTACAGCAAATTCTTGAGGTAATTACTTTTCTTGAATTATTTATTTAATTTCATCACATTTATCAATAATAATAATAATTTGAATTATAATTAAAAATAATTTTCACATTCTCTAATTTGAGAAAAACAAATTGACATATTTGTTTAATTTATTTATTTGTGGCTGCTTGGCTCTTATTCATACAATACATCATCATGCACATTGAAATCATCTATTATTTTACTACCCAAGTAAGATTTATTTTAAGTGTTTCCATTAAATTCCCTGCAAGTGAGTCCACGTCGCAACTCAAACTTTTCATTCATATTTACATAAATTTTGATGTAAATTAAATCACAAATTGATATTATATTATATTATAATTAAATACAATCATCTATATGTTACTTACTATTTGAATTTTAATATACCATAATTATATATAATGTAAGTAGTATTTCGAATCTAACCATCTAATTTGATAATTAATATTCTCCCCGGTAAAAGCGTTGACTTATTTGTTATTCTAACTTTTAAATATTATTTATAAAATATACATAAAAAAACAAAGGATTTATATAAGAAAATTTTTCAATATTCTTACCAGAGGGGAAGGCAATTATCATTATTATTATTATTATATTATGAAAGAAGTAGGAAATATAATTAACATGAATTATTTTCAATAATGAAGAGATTTAAATAGATTAATTCACAATATCTGTGCAATAAGTTAATAAGAATAATATATTAATATTTTAGAATAAAGATAATTTTTATATATATAAATATATAACAGGGTCGGTCGATTTTTTTACAAAATTTTTAACGAAACAAACACAAAATTAATTTTCTATTTATAATTTTTTTTTAACAATTGATTAACATTAATATTGTTATATTTTAGTATAAAATTTTCAAATGATATTAATATTAATATTCAAGTAAAATTGAAACAATTGAAACTAAATTTTCAAGTCCCTATGTTTGAATAAATAAACATATTAAGCTATTCTCAATGATAAATCATTCCTATTTATTATTTATAAATACACTAGATGCTCAGAGCGCCTTCGGCTTGCTTAATTTTTATTGAATTAATGATTCAATTATTAATTATAATGAAATTTGAGAAAATCTAAAATTAGAGACATGAGACAAATTAATAATATAAAAATAAATTTAACATTTAACGTTATAAAACTATAGATAAACTAACAATATATACATTCATTAATAGTATTAATTTAAATTAATTGATTAATTTGTTTTTTTATTATTAAGTTCATATGTTAAGTTTTTTAGAGTATAGTTAATTTCTTCCCTTAGAAGAAACTTATCTCTAACTCTGTGGTGCTATGGGATTTGAAAATTATTAGTCGCAGCAGGAAGATTTTGCTAACAATTTCTGTTCTGACCGACCTCCATACAACACCTATTCTCTCCCAAGTTTCATGCTTGGTTTTCGCACTCTTTTAATCACTTGATCTATATATTTAATTTTTTTGAGTCATTATAATAAAATTTAAACAAATCAAAATTTTACATTTTATTAATTTATATATAAATTTCAATTTAAACTGAGTCATACGATTTGCCAAGACTGAATAATTTGTGTACAGAAATATTGAATGTTCTTAGCGAGATCAGATTTGATCTAATGTTGTCCGATTTGACCTTAGTATGAATTAGAAGAAACTTATAAATTGCCTCCTCTTCCAGCCCAATTCATTTAATCATCCATGTTGCACAAGTCATCTAAATTTCTTAATTTGGCTACAACACTTTCTTGAGTTTCTTAAAATTTAAAATAGAGCGAGAGAGAGAGGTTCTAATTATATTCGAATAGTCCATGTATTATTAATATAAGTATTTTTTAAATTATTCATATAAACATACATTTATTTGAAATATTCTCAGATAATACCTCTATTTTAATATTATAATTAAATATACAACTTTTAAAGTATTATAATTACAATCCTATTTCTGAAATTAATACCAACTAAGTTAATTTTCAAATATTCTATTTTTTTAAATTTATACACAATTTAATATTATTTTTTTATTAATATGATATCAAAAAAGAGAATTTATTAAAAATAAAAAAAGAAACCTATTAATAAACAATTATAATAGAATACAATAATTTGGATATAAAAGAAATTATTAAAAAAAAACTCAATTTAAAGAAAGACAAAAATTTAAAACAACTCGTTTATATCATTCGTCTAAAAAATAATATTTTAATTTTTATATAACCAAGAAATCATTTTTGCACTTAAAATTGAAATAAAAACAAAGATAATATAACTTAGTCACATTTTAATTGGCGTTTTGAAAATATTTTGATGAGAACTTTTAGAATAAATTAAATAATTGAAATGATATTTGATTATTAGAATTTAAAATAAAAAATTAAATATTATATTAATTTGGGAATTGCTAGAATTATTAATTTATATTCATTGTGTAAAATGAATCGACTTGTTTCGGTGAGCTGCGAGAGGCTCTTGAATGAACAACACTGAACATTATATAAACTTTTAAAAATTAATTTCTGCGGTTATTGATTAGATATTAATAAAATGTATAGCCTATGTTACAATAAAGGTATATAAGAAGATTGTGATGTAATTTCATAGAAATCGGTTCAGCCAATTTTGAGTCCATAACATCCTTATTTTCCAGACAGACAGGACAAATTCAAAATTCACTTTTTGATTTTAGAGGTCATGCAAAAAATTTTAAATTATGAGCAATGTGCAGACAAAAACCATTATATATATATATATATATATAGATTTATAAATAAAAGTTTCTATTTTCTCAGGAAATTAAATTTCATTATTTTTTATTTATTTATCTTTTTTATTTTTATTGTTAATATTAATTATTATTATTAATATTTATTTAAAATATTTAATCCATTTTTTATATAAAATTTTAAATTTATGTTTTTTTTATGTTTTTAGGAACATAAGGTCTCATTAAAACAAGAAAAAATTAATGGGAATCGATTAACCTCTCAAGTCCGCGGTTTAGAAGTTTCTGTAAAGACATTAGGAAATTTTGTATTATTAATTTTAGATAAACATCCACAAATAGATGTTCCTGATGATGTACGACGAATAGCTGATCAAATACGCAATTCTAATTCGAAAAGTGTTCCGTTGCGTGTATTGGGTGAAGATCATCGTCCTCCATTGAAAGCTGCCCTGAGTTCCCCCAATTTGACAACAAGATTTTCTGGAATGAGTCTTTTTAATAAAACTCAACATAAAAAAGATGAAGTATTATTATGCTTACGCGAAGATGATAAAGAAGAAAATAATGATCTTTTAATTTCACCTGAAATAAATACCAAACCATCGAGCACACCAAAACTAATATCTTCAAAATCTGCCTTTGAATTAGGCACCACAAAAACCAACGATCTGAATAAAAAACAAGAAGTTCTTCATCCCCTTGATAGTTGTTCTGTATCCATTAAATATTCGGGTACAAGGGAATTACCAAGTCTTCGAAATCGAAAAGATGATTCAAAAAATTAATTAATTAATACGGATCAATGTTAATTAAATAATTATTGTATTTCTATTTTTCCGCGAAATCATCTTATAAAAATAATTTTACTTTTATAGATAATACAGTTTATTTTTTCCAAATAATAACCGTAAATTTCTTTTTTATAATGTTAAAGGATAAAATGATCATCCCAATCAATAAAATATATATTTTTGAATAATTATTATAATTTCAAATTTTCAAATGACATCGCTTTATAACTTATAATAAATAATAAAATATATCTTTTGGAAATGAAATTAAAAAAAATATGTCAACGACTAAATATTATTTTTTTATATATAAATCTATTTTAAAAAAATAATAATTTAATATTTTTTTAATACTAGCTATAATAAATGTATAAATTATGTGAAGGAAAGCATATAAAATATCAAATAAAATATATATATAAAAACAACAATTAAACTTTTCATCGCCATTTAATAGTATTCTTTGATTTTATTTTACAATACAAATAAAATTTTTCAATCATTTATTATTTATAATGAAAAAAATGAATAAAAATTTATCCAGGTTAATTATTTTAATTAAAATTACAAATTATTTAAAAAGACATTTTTAAATATATACCATAGGAATATTAGAATTAAAAAGTGAAACGAAATATTAAAAACAATCATCCTGAAAAAATAAACAATTCATTTAAGTATTTTTGAAAATGTAAAATAAACTTATAAATATTTTATTTTTTAATTATTATATTCTTCAATTATCACTTAATCTTAAATTTAAACATTATTACGTTATTATTAATAGACATATTTGAATAGAATCTCTAAAGTAGAAGGTAAGCTATATTGATTCAATAAAATATTCTCTCTAATTGATAAATTACCTTTGTACCTATTAGAAATAGTTTTATTTCTTAAATTAAAATTTATGAATAATATTTACCAATTATATTTATATTTATTTTTTATCTCTTGCTCTTTGTTTGAAAAATCTTTAGCTAAATATTTTCTGCAGCCTATATATCCAAAATATACAAAATTATATATTGGTAAATTATAACAACAATTAAAATTTTCAAAATCCTTAGATACAAGGTTATTTTCAATATTTTTTAACCGATTTTCTTTAAATATCCAACTTCTTTTTAAAAAATAATATAACTTTTCATTGGCTACATAAAGCTGTCGAACAATCGGCATTAATCTAAAAAAGAAATATTTAAAATTTCAACTTAAATATTAATAAAAAAAAAACAATTTTTGTTTAATCTCTATAAAAATCTAAAAAAATCTCGATAAATCAAATTAAAATCTTTCATTAAAAAATAAATTACATACATATATTAATCTTTTTTCACAATATTGGCGATATTATTATTAAAATATGCCGTATTAACCAAATAATTTTTATAAAAGAAACAATAAATGAATTAATTACACTTACATTGGTTTTTTACCAGATAATTTTACGAGACTATCTATAAATAAAGCTGGTAAAATGTGCCAGAAAAATACCTGAAATTTAGAATATTTTTTTATTAATCTCTAAGAATTCTAATTATTTTATTAATCATTCCAATTTAAAAACATTTGACCTGAATATGATAGAAATAATAATTTTTTTCTACATAAGTGTTTGGTGGTCTTAAAGCATATTGCATTGGGCTTAATGAATTAACATAATAACATATCGTCATCAGATTCAATAAATCCAAACCAGGTAAATTTCTTGTTAGATGGTAAACCGGACACTCTCGGTTGCTTCTGAAAAAAAAACCAATTGAATCTATTTATGTATAATATAAATGTTTAAATTGTACAATCCAAATCTATTATGATAATACCCATTGTCTCCAGATAAAAATGGACTTACTTGTTTTTCGCCTTATCCCATGCAGTTACAATCATTCCTTTTATTATTTTATCAGCACTAACAAGATCTAGATAACTCTCCTCAGATGCGTAAAGAGTTCGTAAAACTCCCTTTCCAGAAGCCATTAATAATCCTATAGGCCCGTTATAATTGTCTATCCATCCTTTCACTGGTTCGTTATAAGTACTCACTACTATCTTAAACAAATTATTAATATTGATGTTAATTTTTCATCATAAGCAGCATTTTTTTACAGTAAACTAACCAATCGAAGGCCGCACAATAACACATGGTAAGGTTTCTGCGTAATCTTGAACTAAATTTTCTGCAATTTGTTTAGTAAAAGTATATGTATTTGGATATTCGCCCGTTATCCTGAAAATTTAATTTTTTTTTTAAACAAAATTATTAAAAACATTACGAAAAACCGTTGGAAATCTTAAAATATATGAAGAATATATTTTGAACGAATAAATTGTTAAGATTCAGAAAAAGAAAATGAATTAACTAAAATATTAAAAATAATTATAATAATTATAAAAATAATAATAATAATTAAAATATTTCAATAAAATTAATCTAATTTATTATTGAAGCAAAAATAATAATATTAAATGGTTGTTAATTTTAAATGATAATTTTACTTGGAAGTTAGTGCATGTAAAATGGATTCATCTAAATTTTCAGCCAGTTCGATTGCATTTTTCCATTCAATCTTGCTGGGATATACAAATTCATCGATTTCTTTCTGATTAATATTACAATATGATGTAGATACGTGTTGAAAAACCTGAAAAAATGTATATTAATCGATTACATATTCCGATATTAAGAAAAGAAATTATTCATTAGGATGTTTATTAATAAAAGTAAAGAGTAAAGAGGGCCATAACTTTTTCACTATTATCGAGTTTTAATTAATTTTACTCTTTCGTTTATTAATTTAGAAAATTTTTAGCAATAGGGTACCTATTAAATTTAATGATCATAGAATGAGAGTTCAAGTGTTATTCTTGATTCCTTTTCTTAACCAATTCATAAAATAAGGATTTACCTCTAAATGATTGCATGTTTCTGCAAATTTGACAACATTATGAGTGCCTTTGACATTTGTTAAAATTGCTTTCTTTATGCCATCATCGAAACGTACGCTCGCAGCAATATGAAATATAATTGAAATTTCAGATTGCATTTCTCTTAATAATTCTTCACAAAGATTTAAATTATTTTTTAAAATATCTCCCTGTATACCAATGATTTTTTTAAAAATATTTTCATCTTTTTCACGTAATTGTTTCATTAACTATTGGAAAAAAATTGACATATATTTTAATAATATTATGCTATTGAATAATCACAACTATATATAAAACTTACTTCACTCTGAAAGATTTTTTCCAGCCGACTCTCGATCGAAATTTTTCTCTTGGGACGCATAAGAAGATATATTTTTCCAATATTCTTCGACGTTCTAAGTAGTTTTTCTACTAAAATCTTAAATAAAAATTTGATTTTGAAAAAAAAAAAATTATTTTATTTCGTTTGCAATGATTAATTGTGAAGAAAAAGGGACGATCAAGGGTGGAATTATAATAAATAATTTATATGTTGTCTTTCGATGAATATAAATATCTCGAAATTTTTATCTGTGAATAGAGTAATATCATAACAAAACTTATATTGACATTATCTGAGATAATAAACTATTCGAATTATTAACAAGTAACCGGTGACTGTGAGATGTCAAAATAAATATTTAATCAAATTTGTCTGGACCAGAGAGATTAATAGACCTTGATTAATTGATTATAAGCGAGATGGTAAAACAATAAATACAATGTATTAAACTACCTTTATCCACCCTCTCACGCTATTTTAAAATTAAACCGATATATTTTTTAAACCAATTTTATCATAAGCTAATATTATCTGAAATAATTAAAAAAAAGAAAAGAAATTAACTAATAAACACCAAACAAATAAATAACCTTATTGATTAAATCTTCATTTTTATCAAATTATATTAAATTAATATCTATATCTATCTATCTATCTATCTATATATATATATAACTAAGAACTAGTGAAATAATTTAATTAAATAATTTATTTTTACTTTTTAAAAATTTTCATAAAAATTTATGGAAAAATTTATTTAAAATTACATGGCGTGGTGTTTTTAAGGAAAAAGAGCTGCCGTGTTCTTCCCCTCTCAAGATAATATCTTCACTTTCTCAATACATATAAAAATATATAAAATTGAAGAGAAAATATTTTTTTTTATGTCAAATTTGCTCAAAATTAATGAATTAACATGATTTATTTATTTAAAATATCGAATTAGAGGGTTTTTTTTATATATATCTCCTATATTCAAGTTATAACGCCTGTTATCATGCAGTAAAGAGGCTTATCGCGTCAAAATTATTATCAAAAGGGATAAAAGTTAAAATATATATCTTTTATTTTTTATCTTAATCTTATCTTATCCTCCAAATGGGGGTTGTACGAAGAAGTGATTTCTCTTCTCCAAAAAAATTAAAATCTTGAAAGATTAACCACACTAAAACAATTATTTTACCGGTTGTATTATAGGCGTGTGAGGCATGGTCTATGACCTTAAGTGACGAGAGTAGATTTAGAGTATTTGAGAATAGGATTCTTCCCAGCATTTATGGGCCAAAGAAAGATGAGGTCACCGAAGAATGGCGGAGATTGCATAACGAGGAATTACATGACCTCTATGCATCTCCAGATATAGTTAGAATTATAAAATCGAGAAGGCTGCGATGGGCAGGGCACGTGGCTAGAATGGGAGAAGATAGAATGGCGAAAAATATATTGGGAGGGAGACCGAGTGGAAGACCAAGGACACGGTGGGTGGATAATGTGGGAAAGGATGGGAGAGGGTAGGGATTGGAGGGGTGGGCTTGCTGCGGCCAACAACTTTCGAGTTCCGTAGAACCACACAGATAGATAGATTCAAGTTAACTTTTCTAAAGTTCATAATCCTAATCCTCTCTCATCTACCCATCTCGCCAGAAAATCCAATGTAAGGGTTGTAATTGCAAGTGAGATTTAGAAATTGATAAAAAATCTTCACATTCTATTTTCATTTTAAAATCTATAGCTTTATTTTTTTCAATATTCTATTTATTATATATTCATTTTATTGAAAATATAAAAGTATATCAGTTAGCTTGAATCGGAGCAAGCGTACGGTACTTGATAACGACTGCAGAATAAGCAGTCGAAACGTTGTACAGTTATTTTAATTTAATAAATAATTTATACAAACAATGTGGACTTTAAATAAATATCCCTTTAATAATTATAAGTATATATATATGGTATAAAAATAAATTCTTACCAGAATTTAACATTAAAATTGTAAGTGATAATACTAGCTAAAGTTTAATAAAAATAATATGTCATTAAACTAATTTTGAATAAAATAGAAATAAAAAAAAAATATTACTTCAATCGAAAGTGGCTTAATAATTAAAGATTTCGGGTGGTAATTTCACTTTTTTCCTGCTGCATTGTTTCAAGCCGTTAATAATTTTATTATAAACGATTTACCTTTCCAATAAAACCTGCCCCGCCTGTTATAAAAATATTTTTTCGATCCAGCCACTCTGAAATGTCTTCTTGGCTGCCGTTGGAGCACTCCATTGTCGAACTAAAATCAAAAACAAGAGCAAAATCGTATAATTCTTCTTATTTATACTCTGGTCTACTCTGTCAAGAACGCTTTCCTTTATAAAATAAAACAATTGATGGTTCAATGACTCTACAAAATTATTTGTCGCAATGTCACATCCATTATTAATTAGTTAATCAATATCAAAAAAAAAAAAAAAAATTATAAATATTAAATGAGTGAACATAATTGACTAATCGTTTCTTCTTTTAGTTAAATTACCAATGAGAAAGTAAACGATTGGAATTATTTATTTTCCAAATTTAAAAAACAATTAATGAAATTCTTTTATGTAATCGTTGTAAAATGAGTCAAGGTTAATGCATACTATTAAATTTAATAAATTATTTCATAAATTAATTTTAATTAATTTTGATTAATATAAATATTAAAAACAAATTATTCAACAATAAAATTATTTTAAAAAATTTGAAAAGTAATTAGCCCTCCGTTCTACTGTATTAATTCGACAAAATACTTGTTGAGTATTCTTCCCTAGGATCCATGGAAAGAAATTAGGTATAGGTATCCCATTGAAAACGAGTTGAAGAAACATTCTAAACCAAAGATGAATACGATTTCAAATGAAAAATATTATAAAAAAAATTCCAACTCGTCTTCATCTCCAGCTTATTTATTGGCATATGGAAAGCCAATTGTATTGGCACTTTCTTTTTTCAGAGCACAATATTCAGTCTCTTGATATTTTTCTAATTCTTATTAGCAGTGTTAAAAAATTAATTCCGGTACTATCATCTCCAGCTTATTTATTGGCATATGGAAAGCTGAAATTCTATATATAACAGTTTTATACCATTTTTAATCATGTGAAAAATTATCAAAAACCTATCTTTATTTTTACGGTCACTTTAGAGGAAAAAAAATCAAAACGTTGTAGGTAATGACCCTCTTCTGGTTGAGCTACAATATCTCCAAAGTTGATACAAAACTACAAATTTGGAATAATGCCCGTAAACCAAATTTCTTGATTCTAGCTCAAACCGCTTTTCCGTAATCTTGTCTACATATACATACACACACACAGAGAGATTTTTCTCAACCTTAGTGAAAATGATTCAGGAACCTTCAAATCATCAAAATCTCGACATCGAAAATTTTCGTGATCGCAATACTATCTCTGGAAATGTAAAATCAAGAATAGCTTCATTCGATAAGCATTCGTTGTCCACTTCGAATAAAATATTGTTTCTTCTTCCATGGATACTTAAAAAAAAAAAGAAAATCTCTCTTGTAGCATGAATTGCGATAGGAGAGTCACGGTGGATCTTGTCCTTGTTGTTGTTGTTGTGCCCGTTATATGCTTCGGCAACAACTTTGTGAAAAATAGAGAATAAAAATATTCAGAGTGACTTGGATAATTGTGAGAATTTGTTTAGTTTTTACCGACCGACGATAGTAAGGGAGGTATTGTTTTCACACCAAATTTCACATGTGGAGATTTTTACATATCTCCACGAATCATACATTTTCTAAACAGAAAAAAGTATTTTTAGCATGATGTCTGTCCGTCCGTCCGTATAGATGTGTACAGCCTGAACGGCTCAACGGATTTTGATAAAATTTGGTGTACTTACTTAATGCATCAGTGGGATGAATTGATCAACTTTTGGTGCAATTCCAGAAACCGGAAGTGGTAGTATTAGCGATCGACGATAGGAAGGGAAGGGTTATTTTCACACCAAATTTCACATGAGGAGATTTTTTAATATATATCACCACGAATCATGCACTTTGTATTGGTTTTATCCTCGAGAAAAATCATATTTATTAATTTTTTCTTGATTATATGACGTCATCCAGCCATTCATGACGTCACAGCCTGGTCTTACATATATATTATAAATAAAATAAAATTAAAACTATTTATGTTATATGCCTATCTGTTTTTTATTACATTAATAGATATATTAAAATTATTTGAAATTTTTTCTGTTGCTGGAAATTAATTTACTTCAAACCGTCGGTCGGTTCGGACCTGACCACAGGTCAACTTATTTAGCTTGGATTGGATTATTCAATTTCATTTAATGATTTATTAGTTATAGATATTACCTGAATTTATATATTCTAGTCCTAGTCTCGATAGATTCTCTTTATTTATTTATTGGGGACAGAAAAATCAAAATCAAAATTATTTTTCCATGTGGTGACCGAGAAGTAGGAAGACCGAAACAATGTAGATGGTCAAAATGCAGTTTTTAACTGACTCGATTCTTCCTGAAGGGGGGGGTGTTGGTTAGAAGAACAATTCATGATTGAAGAATGATGAATGATTTGGCACAAATTGCTTTTGTTACTGAAATGCCTTAAACCTCCTTAAATTATCATATAAAAATAATAAATATTATATAATCTTAAAAATATACAATTTTAATATATACATAAAATTCAAAATTAAAATATAGTTTTACAAAATTAATTTGTACTTATAATTATATGTTTTATTAATATTATAAATATACCCCTTATTTTTTAGATTGTTAGAGTTAAATTTTAAAGAATAAAGAAATTTTCTTTCATTTTTTTTTTCATTTTTCTTAAAAATCATGAATAAATAATTATAATCATTAATTATTCTAAATAATTTCTATTCATCTAATTTTTGTTTTTTTAATACAACATTGAGAAATGAAATTTATCTTCCATTTCAAGATTCTTAAATGTCTTTGAAATTACTATTTATTTATTATAAAAGAAAAAAAGTATTTCAATGTATAGTCAAAAGTTTTATTTAAAACAGGGATGGGCAAACTTTTTTAGGATGCGGTCTACTTCTAATTTTTTTACAATAAGTCGGTCCACCAGATATTTATTAAAATAATAATAATAAACAATGGTATAAATGTACATAGGTAACTAAAAAAATAGAATAAGAAAGGAACTTAGGTATATATTTTCAAACAAAATTTAAAGATTATAAAAGTATAAAAATATCAAGTTCATAAGAAATATTGATTCGAATTATTATTTAAGATAAAGTCATGTGAAATTGTCCGCATTAGAAGATTTACACTGCATATCCTCTGCTAATTTAGTAAATCTTGGTGTATAATTACTAACTGCCAGTCTTGTACTGCATTCGAGGTGATTGTCTGTAAGACGGGAGCGATATTTTGATTTAATTATATTCATCGTAGAAAATGCAGATTCACATAGGTGGGTAGAGCCAAAGAACGATGTTAAATTTAATGCGAGACCTTTTAAATTAGGATACTTAACTTCGTCCATTAAATTCCAAAAAATATTGGTAGGATCTGAATTATGTGCTTTTAAAATTATGTCATTTTGAAGAAGAAGAACTTCATCTTCCTCAATAGTTATAGAAAACAATTCGTTTATATTTTTGGTTATTTCTTCCCCGAGTAATGGAATTTTTTATATGCTAAGGAGTAGTTTAAGTAAAAAAGGCAATGAGTAAAGGCGATCACTTTAAAATGACTCGGCGCTCCACCAGTCGATCGCGATCGACTTAATGCCCATCTCTGATTTAAAATATAAATAGAATTAAGTTTAATTTTATTACGAAAGAAGCATTATTTTTTATTAAAAAAGAAACTAATTTAATAAATGAGAAATAATATTTTTCTATTAATATTCATTTCAAGTTGTTGATGTTTACAAGTAATATCCAATTAAAAATAATTGAATCAATAGTAACATTTGTCCAGTAGCGATTCTAATCTAGGAGCGCCGGCAGCGCTCCGCCTCGACAAGTAAAAAACACCGAGCCTGCCTAGCGTATATATATACTGGACGTGACAAGTACCGGTTTTCACCCCCTCACAGCAAAAAAACGGTGGCACCTGTAGGCCTAATTTTTTTAGGTCTTATAGGCGCCGGCCACGAGACAAAAACAAACAAAAAATCATTAATTTTTATTCATTACAACCAGAGATATTAAATTTTAAAAATGGCATTTTTTCAATTTTTCAAGTCCTTCGTCATTTTCAACATTGACAGGCCTACAGCCTTAACTACTGAACCGATTTTGATGGGGAATGTCTCATTTAGTTTTTCTTGGTGGGTAGGTGAAACTTTTCTATAAAAATGTTGCAAAAACATTTTGCAAAATTGCCAAAAATGCAAAAAACGCGCAAAAAATCACTTTTTTTGCTATTTCAATTTCATTTTTAACTCAATTTATACGGGAGTAGTCTATGTCTTATAGGGGCAGCCCACCAGACAAAAACAAAAAAAAATCATTAATTTTGATCAAGAACAACCTGAGATATTCAATTTTAAAAATGGCATTTTTTTCACCATTTCCATTAATTCAATATGCACCAAAATAGAAAAAAAGAAACAAAAGAAAAAATTAATAAACAAATAAATAACACTTATTTAAATCAATGGATAAATTAAATTGAAAAGTTTAAAACAATTTTAATATTTTAATTTTGTTGAACAATTAATTAAGTGTTATTAAAGGGATTTTTGTATAAATTATTTATTAAAATAAAATAATTATAAAATAATTATATTTATTAAAATATTATACATTTATTTTATTTATTAACATATTATACATATTATGCATTTTGTTTATTTTAATAAATATTGTTCAGAAGCACCTATTCAAAATTCCAGATTCGATTCGATATCAACATATCGAATGGAGTCAAAATACTTAGAATATATTGAATATAGAATATAGAATATAGAACATATTGAAAGATCGTACACAAATTGAATAAAACAAAAACATATATTAATCTTCCAAAATTGATTTTATGCATTTATGTTAAGTAAATGTTATTATTGAATAATAATTATTATATTATATTTATTAATAAATAATTTTTATTAATATGAGATTTTAAAAGTGTATATATATATATAAATATATACATTAATATATATATATATTACCACAGAGTATTTGCAAAAGTTATACCCTGTGGTAATGTGGGAAAAGTTTTATTGGAAATGCAATTAAATACACTATTCAGGAAACGAACGTTTTAAAAACAATTAATATTGTAAGGTGAGTAACTTGGCGGCCGCCATGCTTTGATTTCACTAATTTTTTTGAAAGACAATTTTGCGGGGCCCTAAGTTTTTTTGATTTCCTAACTTTTTAGGGCTCACAACTTGGCGAGGAACCTCTACCACGAAGTGGTTTTTTGTCAGATATAACTATATATATAGGAGAAAACGGTCAAGAGTTGAAAATGCAATTGATACAAAACAAAATTGAATTTTTTCGAAAACTTATTATAAGTTGAATTTATTCAATAATTAAATAAATGAAAAATGAAAAATGTTTTTATTTAAAAAACAAAACAAAACAAAACGACTTAAAAATTTAAAGCTTTTTTATGATATTTTTAATTTATTTTTAATGAAATAGAAATGTGGAAAACATATATAAAACTTTAACTAAAAAGATTTAAAATATGTCATGATTTCAAGGATTTGGTGTAAATGTACTATAATTATTTTATATATTGTATCATTAATCAATTTTTAAAATAAATTATATTAAACAAAAGAAAGGGAAGGGATTAAGGCGAAAATCCCCTCCCCCCTACTTATAATGATATATATTTGATTTTCTATTGAAGATTATAAAATTGTTATAACAAAAACTTGGTGGTTGTTGTTGGTGATGATGAAGATGGTGAAGGTAGTTACGGTCGGAGAGGTGGAGGAGAAGGGTAAAATGCCCTGACGAAGGGCAGGCACCTGATAAATGGTACGGCAGGTGTGTGTGTTTTCCGTGTCGGACGCAAGAGGCGCTCCAAACGTGAGCCTCGTCGGCTGAGCGGCGCTCATCGCAGTCCGTGGCAGCCAGCGGCGGACACTTGAAGGTGTGCTATTCTTTCCTTGCTCCGCACCTGTCTGCACCTGTCCGACCTTTTTCACTGATTTGCACGCGTGCCGTCGGGCCTTGGAGAGAAAGCACTGGTCCAGGTCCAGTCCCAGTCCTTGCGCCCCCATAACCATGATCCGTCACCCCGTCGACCACCCTGTCTGGCTGTTCTCGACGTGTTTGTGAAATGTTTCTCCTGTTCGAGGTGATTTAACACCCCATTCCCCGCCCCCGTCCTCCGAGAGGATCGTTTGCCATCCGACACTGCCTTTACCAACCACTTTGATGGTGTTTATGGTAAGTTCAAGCGACATTCTCACAAAATCGGATGAACAGGTGGCATGCCAGCCAGCACCTGCAGGTGTCCTCTTCATCCGTCCTATTATTTTTCGTTATCCCAGCCACCCTGTCACCCTACTCAAAATTGTATTACTACTTTCTACCTAGAAAAGTAAAAAAAAAACCTTTTTAAATATATATTAATAATAACATAAATCATAAGTTAATAATACTAATATTAATAATAACACTTAAATTAATAAATATAATTAAACAATAAATTATTTCCTAATTTCACTCTTTCATCAATTTAATTTATATTAATCAAAAGACTTAATTTTTTATTGCTTTCATTGATTATCGGTTGTTCGGCTTGCTTAATGGATTACAAAACGAATAACACAAACCAGCATCAATTAACCAATCAATTGTTCATTATAAAGAAATATTCGGATTTGTTTATAATGCTAAATCGATTTTATTTAAATTAAATTATTCTATTTTTTTTTCTGTTTTGATATTTACATATAATTTAATAAGTAAATTTGATCTTCATTTTTCTTTCTTTCTTGCAAATTGACTAAATTTATGGCAATTGGAAACCGGATTTGAGCTTTCGATGTTCTCACGATCAGCTACACAGATGATTGCAAGTTTTTCGTCAAACGGTAGAAGAGAGAGAGAGAGAGGCGGAGGGGGGGATGATTCGTCCAAACTCTTTAACAACTTTATTTTATTAAACCTATTATATATTCATATAATTTAATCTCTCGATTAGTTAATTTATTAACTAATCTTTATAAATTTAATTGTATTTTAAATCTAAATAGATCCTGATATGAAATTATATTGACATTATTTTCTTATGTTGCGTCAATTAGTTCAATAATAATTCATAACAACATCCATATTTCTATTCAGATGATCGATAATTATATGCAATAAAGAATAATATCAATTTTAATATTCTTCTATAGAGATATTGTGAAAAAATACTTATTCACCGATATTTTCATAATTTGATATCTTATTTATTACCCATCTAACATATAATCTTATAAAATAAGGTGCAATGTTAATATTATAATTAATTATTATTATTATTATTATTATTAAACAATAATTATTTATCATCTGCTAATTATATTAGGTATTAATATTGTAGAATAGTCAATATTGTCTTTCAATATTATTGTGCTAATATATTATGTAAATATTCCTTACTCTAATATATGGTACAATATTACCTTGATGAGATTCTTATTAATATAATGGCACAATATTTTTATTATTTATTTATTAATTATTATATTATTAATTTATTTCTTTTTTAATCATTCGGTATATTAATAAATTTAACGAAAGCTTATTCAAAGCTTATTAATATTGTTTATTTATACTTTAATTATAAATTTATTTTTAATTCAATTATATGGATTTCGAATTCGATTCTAAAATATACTTTTTATTTTATATATTAATATACATTAAACTTATATATCTATTTAATGATTTATATATCAGTATTATTGATTAAGATTATTAGAAAGATTATTAAATTTTTAAAATAATTATTGTTATCAGTGGGAGAGTTGATTTCTATTATCGTGTGTGATGTTCACTATGTGATTAATCCCAATGTTCTTTCCAACAACTTCGAAGCCCCCCCCCCCGTCTTTGGCGCCACCCTCTTCTTTTCATTGTCCCGTCTGTAACTTAACGTTACGCATATCTGTTGCTCTAGAAAAGTATTCTTTCATCGGATGACGTGTTATTTTGACCTTTAAGATCTCGAGGGCCTCGCCTAGGCAGCCAGGGATGGGCTGGGATACTCTGCGTGCCTTCTGCCCTGGGCGGGGCTTCTTTGGAAACATTTTGGATTAGGGCTTTTCCTATTTTATGCCTTGCTCTTCGATTATTCATCAAATAAATAAATAATTTTCGATGCTCCAAAACAAATAAATAAATAAATACATTCCAACCTGAACATGTTATTTGTCGAAATCATAGAAAACAAATATTTTCCTATATTTAAAATAAAATAGGAATTATTAATTTGTAAACAACATTTTGGGGGATGATTAAGATAGAAGGGGAAGTCATGAATATCAGTAAAATTAAATATTAATATTATAATACAAATATAAATTTCGTAATCTAAAATATAAAATCATCATTAGTAATTTATTTATTTATTGATTATTATTTATTTAAAGAAGAAATATAAAAGGTTTCTTTTTTTTACTATTAACTTAAAATACATTTTTGGTTTTTAAAATATTTAATAGATTTTTAATTAATTTTAACATCATTTAATTTATTATTATTTATTTCGATATTTAGTCTTCTGCTGACAATATAAATAAATAATATTGAAAATATATATCTTTAAATACATTAATAGATATTAAATATTTTTCTATTTACTTCTTTACTTTAATTTCAGCAAGTTATCAATCCATCCTTAATCCATTCTATAGAATTCTATCGATGCAACATCCTGTCACTTTAAAAAACTCCTTTTTCTCATCCAAGATTCAAAGACATTGAATTTTAATTCTATTTAATTTAATATATAAATTGAATAAACATAACACACACTTTCCGTTGAAACAGAATTTTATTTAAATGGGACTATAGTTTCAAAGGAAAGAAGAAATATTATTATTATAAAAGTCTTTCAATTTATTCTATATTATCTATCTCTCTCTCTCTCTATCCATCTATCTATCTATCTCTATATAGAGATATTATATATTATATTGAGATATATTAGACCGATGAGGTCCTCGAATCCTTGATTCATTGAGTGGAAAGCAACGTCTTCTTTTGTTTCTTTGTCAAACCAATTTTTTTTTTATCAGGTTATCATCTGTTTGATTATTCATTCAATTACACGATAAAATCGAAAACAGAATTAAAAATAACATTCTATATTTTTTATAATGATAAATAGATTTAATATTCAGTGGGTGTCACTTTGTGAGTTCCACTCTGTTTTACAAAATTGAAATAATAAATACTTTCTGAGTAGTTTTTATTAATATACACCTATAATATACGTGATATAAAAAAACTTTTCAACAATTTTACATCAATAAGAAGTAATAATAATTAAAGATGAAAACTAAACATCCATATGTAGTAGGCAGTTTCATTTTTACCGACCGACGATAGTAAGGGAGGTATTGTTTTCACACTAAATTTCCCATGTGGAGATTTTTACATATCTCCACGAATCATGCATTTTCTAAACAGAAAAAAGTATTTTTAGCATGATGTCTGTCCGTCCGTCTGTCCGTCTGTCCGTCTGTCCGTCCGTATAGATGTGTGCAGCCTGAACGGCTCAACCGATTTTGATGAAATTTGGTATATTTACTTAATGCATCACTGGGACGAATTGATCAACTTTTGGTGCAAATCCGGAAACCGGAAGTGGTAGTATTAGCGATCGACGATAAGAAGGGAAGGGTTATTTTCACACCAAATTTCACATGAGGAGATTTTTTAATATATATCACCACGAATCATGCACTTTGTATTGGTTTTATCCTCGAGAAAAATCATATTTATTAATTTTTTCTTGATTTAAAATTATATGACGTCATCCAGTCATTCATGACGTCACAGCCTGGTCTTGTATATATATTATAAATAAAATAAAATTAAAAATGTTTATATTTATTATTTATGTATGCCTATCTGTTTTTTATTACATTAATAGATATATGAAAATTATTTGAAATTGTTTCTGTAGCTGGAAATTAATTTACTTCAAACCGTCGGTCGGTTCGGACCTGGCCACAGGTCAACTTATTTTTTCTTATAAATGAACTTAAATTAACTTTTAACTACTTTTTAAAAATTTCCTACTGCTAAAACATTTTATTTATTAATATATAATCTAATAGTAGTATTAAAAATGAATATATTTTGTAAATAAAAAAAAAAAAGAAAAATATAAAAATTAGGCATTCATTCGACTATAAATAACATGTAACATAAGGAAATCAATATTTCAATTGTTACGTTATTTTAATCATTTTTCTAGGAACATTGAAAAAATGAATTATGAATTCAAATTTATTTAATTTTCTGTTTTTTAGCATTCTATTTTTTTTATCTTTTCTCTGAAAATGCTTGATGTTAATTATAATTATTTTATTTAATTATTGTTATCATAAAATAATCCATGGATTGAATTAACTGTTCGATTTGTTTGGTAAGTGAATTTGTTACTATTTTGAAGAAATGGATGGTGAGAAAATGAATCATCCCTTAATTTTGTCGGATAGCCAACTTTTCTCCCGGTTGCTAATTATCAATTGATGTTTTCAACTAATCTCTGCAAAGTGGATGTCCTTGAGATGAGAGGTGTAGACGAGTTGCCTTGGCTCATCGGAGAACGAGTAACTGAATCAAGTCTCTCGTATCGTGAAGAAGGATCGGGCGGTGGCGGGGGGGGGGGAAGAGATTTTCTGCAGAAACATGAGGTAACCTTGCGCATGCGCCTTCAAGGCAGAACCCAATTGCCAGGAGGTTTGTTTTAGTCACTCACCAACATCCCGTCCCGTCCTTCATAGAATAAATAAATAAAAATATCGAAAAGAAGAAATCTTTTCGAAAATGGCATAGAAAAGAATAGTTGAAAACATCACTTAGAATGGAATTACAGAGGTCGGCAGAAGGGACCCTAGAGGTATCATTCCAAAAAACCCCAAAGGAGTAAATCTATATTAGAAAAAAAAATTTCAGGACCAACAGACACCTTTTCTAAAAAAAGAAAAAATAATTATAATAATTCCTCACTACAATTATTTAATGATGAGAAAGAAAGAAATGAAAAAAAATGGAATATAAAAAAGTTCAATTTCAAAATAATCCATTTTTTTTTTAAATTTTACACATGTTGAGTGTAAATAAATATAAATTATATCGTTAATTAATTAATTAATTAATTATTATTAGTATTTAATAAAATTTAAAAATTATATCAATTAAAATAATAATAGGGGTTCTAATTTCAATTTTTAAAGCTTTCTACGGTTTCTTGAACCTTCTGGACTTTTTTGGCTACCCTTGAATTAATCTTGTAATTAATTTTTTGAAAATTTATTTATCTAAGTATAAAATAGAAAAATCTATTGGTACTAATATGTACTTGTATAAGTTTTTACTTTTTACTGAATTTTTATTCAATTTTCTTTATTAAAATTCAAAAGTTTTTTTCAGATTTTGAATATGGATTATATCCATAATTTTATCAAAATTGACCAACTTTATAAGTATATATATATATATATATAATATATCAATGTGCGTATGTGTGTGCTTAATGAGAGAGAGAGAGAGAGAGGGAATGATACAAAGTAAATAATATTCAATACCTATGAAATAATGGATTATATAATTTTTTTTAAGATCGTTTCGAAAAGGTAACTAGCATCCTCCGTTTTCTATGATAGCAGTTGTTTTCCCCACTCGCTAAACATCGAGGAGTGGCGACTATCTCTCTCTCGCTAAGTTCTTGCTTCCCTCCGGGAAACTCCTTTCTTTAATATGAAAATAATTGTGTAAATTAACAGGAAGTCTGGTTTCCAAAGAAGCTCCTACTTTACCTTGAACGTTTCTCAGCCTGTGCTTCATTTTCATTACATACACTTTTATTTATCTAGTAAGATCCTATTTCAATAATTTCAATATTTTAATAAAAATTCCCTTAATACTTAGTAAGATCCTATTTCAATAAATTAGAAAAACACAACAAATAGCCCTTTTGGAAGATTAACATGATTATTTAGACCGAAAAATAGATTTATATCTATTTTTAAAAAAATAACTGATCAATAAAATACACTGAAAATATCTTAAGATTATCAATAATTGATTTTTATTTTCCAGTGTATTTAATGTTATCTTAAAAACTCACATAATAATAAAATAGCTTAAATATTAATGAATTCTGAATGATTATTACATGTCCTAAATATATATAAGGAAGTAAATTGTCAATTTGGCAACGCTGCTTGCTCTCCACATTTATGTATGTAAAGAATAATAATAAAAAAATATTATTTTATTTTATTTATCAATATCTTTAATAATCTATGTAATAATTATGATAATTGCATAAATATTTATTTTTTATTATATATATATATATATATAATCAACAAATATTTTTGCTACTTACTGGTTCATAAAATCATATGCACACCGCAAATTTTTAATTTATAAAAATTAATTTTCATCTGATGATATGAAGAGAGCAGTTAAAAAAATTCAATGTAACTTAAGAATTCGGTGGCAAATAAATCGGAAAATTCTTTTCCATGTTCTACTATTTGGAGAGTATTTCCTGAATTGTTTTTCTATAAAATAAAATACACACAAACTTCTAAAAAAAAAACCAAAAAAAACCCGATTGCCTGTAAAGGTAGAAGTGTTGAGTGTCTGGGACGTGGCTGGGGCCCGGGGCAAAGACCCAGGCAGGGGTGAATGGCCTCTGCTCGGCCAAGGTCTCTCGACAGGTGGACCGGCAAAACAAAGGGCACCCCCGCACTTAGCACTTAGCACTTAGCCATCGCTCTTGATGCACCGATCCATCCCAAACTTCAAACAACAACGCTCGCCAATCCAAAATCATTCTCTTTTATCCAATTCCTTCCATTCCATTGATCGATGTATCTACTCGTATACGAGTAGATCGATAGAAATCGAATCATCTCATCAGCAAATCCCAATAATACACAAATAAACAATCTGCTACTTTTTTTTAACTCGATTTAATGAAAGAAAATATTCACACTTATAAAAGAGGATTCTGGAATTTTATTTTTAAAATATCTAACTTACAATGCATTACTACTGTTACTGAAAAATATAATTTCTGTTGATTTCCCCATTCAGAAATTTTATTTTTTAGATTCTATCTATTTCGGTCACGCTACTGAACATACAAGTGCTTGACTGAAGAAGTCCCATTCTTCCTTAGGTTGACAATTTCCATTCCATTCCTATCTTTTCCCAATTCGATGACATTTACCTTTACAATGTCGGCCTATTCTGTCTTTAGTTTAACATTTTTAGAATATCCAATTCAATGCTTCCATTCTAAATAATATAATTTCTAACGATTTTATTCCATGCCTACCCTTTATTTTAGAATCTATCCAATTGAATTGCTTCTAATTTCATGTTTATTTCCTGGAGTGTAAATTTTGAAAGAAGGAGATCATTATAAAAAAGAAAACCAATAATTTGTAAGATCATTCATCCATTTTTTGGCCCGAAGAGCATGCTATCGTTTTTGTAGTGTTTACTTCGAACTAGTCTGTTCTAGTGACCCATACTTCTGATAATGGAAAAGGTTTTATCATAAAATAGATTTTATTAGTCTTGCAACACAGGAACCTTTTTAATGAAAAATATAGATATTTGTATGAATTTTTTTAATTTTAAAAAAAATTAGCAACTTCTATTAGTTTATTCGATATAGGTGTAAAAACAAAATCAATAAATATAATATTATTAATAAAATTCCATTTTAAAATCCATTATAATAACTTAGTAATTGTCTCTTCACTATTTGAATTCCAAAGATTAACAACTATATTAATGAATTAAGGGAGGGGATGATTTTTAACTTAATTTACTAAATTCAAATCAGAAAGTTAATTTTTAATTGATTCCAAAGTTAAAATATTCTTATTTTGGAATAAGAAAATTTTACATGCAAATGAATAGGCTATTTCCCAATGGATTGAATTATGAAAATATATATAATATATATAATATATATATATATATATATATATATATATGGCTTCAAATTAACATGACGTGAATTTCTTATTTTCATTATGGTTAATTCTGTTTTTTAACATCAATATACATTAAACTTTAAGAAATGATCAATAAGTTTTATTACAAATTAATTATCTGGATTCAGCCTTTCCAAAAATACATTTTTCATTTCATTTCTAAAAACAAATTCTCTTCCTAGATTTATTACATAATTACTCAGTCCAGTTCAGAATAATTGGTTATGAAAAATAAATTTTAAAAGTAATTTTATTTTTAAAAATCAGATTAATATTTTTTATACGAAAAATTGATTAATTTTCTGATTATACCTATATTTATAAATAGAATTAGTCATAGCATCATAGAATTAGTTTTTATCAATAGGATATTTCTTTCTCTCTCTCTCTCTTTTCTATTTTTTAAATTAATTTATAAAAAAATATTATAAAATATTCTTTTTTTCTAAATTTTAAAAATTGAAAAAGATTTTATTAAATTGTCTGTGTTTGTTTGGTGGATTAGAATTGATTATTAATATGATATATATATTTTTATATTAACTTATTTTTCTTGTTTTTATTTTCTCCAAAATTTAGAGATGTTTTGTTTTATATCATTATATATTCTAAAAGATTTATAAAATTAAAGAAAAAAATGGGAGTAGAATTTGAAGTCTTATTTAATGAAAAATTATTTACTATAATTTACGATTTAGATTTCAATTCAAAAAATCCATCCATTTAATGATATATTATATATTTATTGAAAAAATAAATAATGCATATCCTTGTGTTAAATAATTAAAATAAAAATTGGATTGAAAGATGGTTGTGATTTTGATGAATTACGTTAATTTGTATGATTTATAGAGCTGAAAGTAAAATTAAATAAATTTCATGATTCGAGTTAGGTGTTTGGAAATCGTATTGAAATTTGGTCTGTTGGATGTCCGAATGGTGGTGGTGGAAGAGGAGGGCCACCGAGAAGGGAGTGGCATGTTCCGAACGTGGACGATGTGTGATGAATTTGGAGAAGTGCTACTGCGATGGTCGAGGCTTGTGGGCTGCTTTCGGGCAAGAGAAGCGCCGAGGCCAAGTGGGTTTAGCAAGAGGTTGCAACGCGGATTGAGCAATCCCGTTCCCACGGAGCCAACGGAGAAAGTCCCACGAAGGCGATTTACCTACCTTGAGTAACTAGGATGCTCTCCGCAGCTACAGCTAGGGCACCAAGATATGTTAATTACCTCATCGGCAACTACCAACTAACATTTGGATAAACCACTCCCCTCCCCTTCACACACTTAGACAGCTAATTGCAACCATCCCCCCACATCCCTCTTTCTTGACCACAATTCCCACAAGAAGGCATTGCAATGGAACATAAGAATTCTTGGAAAGAAGTAGTCAAGAAGAGATGATTGACGATAGAAAGATGATTTGAGGAAATTAGGAGAGGATAAATTGTGGATGGAGGTGAATATTTGACAAAGAGGGACACTCCCTTCAAGGGGCAGATAGATCCATATTTTATATTATCTATAAAAAAGGTATATTTCCTTTTCAAATTATAGTACCTGACTATCTCTTCTATATTGGACTATAGTAAAGCAAAAATACAAAAAGACTTCATGGATACGTTCGGTTTGAAAAATAGATTTGTAAAAGATTGCTATAAAAACATGATACGACCTTAATTGATATTTTTTGAAAAACAATTGACTACAATAATATTATTTAATTAAATAAAAAAAAATTCTTTTATTTCATTCATTGAACTATGTTCGTAGTGAAAATAATATGAAATTATTCCAATCCATTCGTTTCTATATTTCACTATTAAGAATCTTGAATCAACAGGACTGTGCAAGAATCCCTCCCTCTCTTTTGCATCGATTATAAATCCTTGCTTTTCCTGAACATCTCTCGTGGTTGTATTTCTTATAACTTATAGTATTATCTCTATACAAATGGAATTGATTTATGTAATAAATGATTTCAAAGTAGTTCCTTCTAATCAATTATTAGTATTAATTTATATTATTTTTTTTTCATCATTATTATTATTTGAATTATTGTATTATAGAATGAGAATAAAATCTTAGAATCATTGAATTGAAAAAATTAATTAAAACAAAGGACCACTTTAAAAATTAAAAAGAATATAAAAATTGAACTATATGTAAACAATAATTGTAACTTAATTGAATTGTTTTTAATCATTTAAATAAAATAAATAATAAATTAATTCAATTAATCCATACTCATCTTTTTATTTATTTATTTATTTATTTTTATTATAATTTATGTAATCTCAAAAGCTTCTCTTTCTCTCACCTCTTTTCGAATTATGTAAAATTCATGTTTATTCAATTTAATACCAAAGTATAATTTATTTATTTTATATAATATAATCGAATCGTCATTGGATGGATGACACAAAATCATCTTCCAGATTTAGAATTGCATAATTTCGTATATATATATAAACGAATAGTTAAAGAATGATTATAAATTGGTTGTTTGTTTTGTCGATTATTGTTGGTGTTGAAGTTGTTGTCCATCGATTGCTACTTGTTCTCTTGTTAATAGGAGCCGGATGTCGCGACCGTGGGGGCGGATGTTTTCCGCATGGGCCATACTGAGGGCTGGAGACCATAGTCGGGTGTGGCCGAACACTCCCAACATTCCTCGAACAGGCCTGCAGGGCCGTGGTGCTCATCTTCTAGCAATGTCTTCCATCTCCCATCCAATTTCCTCGCTTCCATCAACCATCAGCAAGAATGAAAAAAGAGAGCAGTCTCTGCTGAAAGAATATCGATATACAATTCGATAAATCAATTAAAAATAATGCATTTGTAAATAATCCATATTGATTTCTATTGCAACAGAAAGGTCTCTCTTCAAGACTTCACTCTTTTTATATACCGAACCCCTTAGCTCCCCTTTATCCAAAATCCATTTATCCATTTATTTATTGGATCTATTATTTATTCTAGATTTTTAAGATTCTTTTTATTTACCTTTAGGATCAATCAGTTCATTAATTCATAAATAATATTAACAAATAATTTTGACACTTCTTTACACCTCTTTGTTAATATATCTAAAATTTCTATTAGATTAAAAAAAAACAATAAAAAAATTCAAATCTTTTTATAAATAAATATAATATTTATATCAATATAACTAAAAAAACATGGATTAATATTTGTGAATTCAAAATTATTTTGTCTATATTCATTTTTCCTCAATATATATTTGTAATAAATTAACAAATAATAATATTTTTTATTGTCAATGAATAATTATTTCTTTGGATTGGATAAAAAAGTTGTTATTAAAAATAAAAAAAAAAAATTATTTGTCAAAAAATAGAAATATTTTAGATAATTTAATAATAGATAACCCTTTAAAATTAAGCACTTCCTGTTGAAATGTTTTTGTTTTTTTGTTTTTTGTTTATTTAATATTTATTTATACGGATATTTTTTAAATATAATTTAATGTTTTTTTATCTAATATATATATAATATATATATATATATATTATTTTGTGATAATCTGAATATTAATTACATTGATTTTGAGAAATTTTAAAATTTTAAATGGTCCCCTCAATTAATGAAAGAAGTCCTTTTAAGTGAAAATTAGACAATAGCAAGCCTGTGAGTAGGCAACCTATCTTGCAGCTCTACTAGATATCTAGACTACCTCCAAATACTCGTATACCTACTCCTTCTTCTTGCTGGATTGTTTATAAGATATTTCAAAAATTAAAATATATTATTTTCTATTTGTTACTATATTCTATTATTATTTTATCAATGATATCTTTCTATATCAGTCCTATTTCTTTCTTAGGTATTTTCTTTTCGTTCCAATCAACCTTTACAGAGTTATTTTTTTGCTTTCTAACATAATTTGGATTATGGTATAATATGAAATCTTAATTCTAATTGGATAAATTGAAAATAAAATAATCTCTAGTATCTTGCATAAGTAAAGGCATGGATTGTTGTGTTGCAGGATGAAGGGCGCGACAGGCGCTGGTCCGGTTCGGCCCCGATGCACCCTGCCTCCCGGGAGGTGAGTACCAGCTGAGTATGCCAGCGCCGACCACCTGTGACCTGATGATCTGTTCGCAGGCGTGCGGCCCCCCCGTGCAGGTGGAACCCGTCGACCTGAGTGTCAAAACGCCCCAGCCCACTGTCGTCCTTCATGTACCCCGATACGAGCCGCAACTCACCAAGAAAGACGGTAGGCCCCCCACCACTTTCCAATTCCATTGGACAATTCAACAAACCACTCATCCTCTCTGCTCTTCTATTCTACCTCTCCTTCCAATTAAAATCCATCGGGGAGAAAACGATTTTTCACTTATTTTAAATTCAACGAGATTCTATACTCTTTTCTAGCAAGAAATCAATAGATCACTTGTTTAGGATTTATTGATAGATATTAGAATCAACGTGTCGTCTTGGGATAGGATATATTTTTTAGAAGCTTTAGCTAAGTGTTTTCAATAGAAATACATGTAAAGATGTTTTATTTTCGAAATTTTATTCTGTTAAAAGAATATACAAAATATATTAAAATTAGTAAACATTATTTACATTAATTAAGAATATTTAAATTACAAATAAATACCTGTTCAAAGAATTAAATTATTCGTTAATTAAACAGTAGTTTACATTATTCACACAATATAAAGTTAAATATCCAATCATAAATATAATTATAATTTTATTAAGACAAATTTATTTTTAGTTACATTGAAAACTAGTGTCTTAGATATAATGAAGATGTCGCAGTAAGCATAGCTTTACATACATTATATCAATTTTTACTTAATTATTTTAATTTCTATTTTTTCAATTGAATTATGTTTTTTTTTATAGAAATTAAAATACTCATTTTGGGATATCTAGCTATCTATAATTGGTTTTTATTATAATATTTATAATATTTGTTATTTATTATCTTTGTCTTTCACTTTCTTATTATTATGATAATTTCAAGGCAGACGTCGTGCCCGTCGTTCAACCTTGAAGATGCGCTCGAATGTATGAAACGCCATCTTCATTTCAGGATAGAGAGAGGGAGGTTATCAAATAAATAAATAATAGTATAAAAAAAGTTAAATATTTATTTTAATCACATTAAAAAAAAATACATATTCATTAACGTTTCCTTTATTAAGTGATCAATATTGATTTATATAAATCTGAAGAATTGATTTCCCCTCCCCCCAATTTTTTTATATCGATTTAATTATTATTAATAAATGACCTTGAAAATGAAACTAAAAAACATGAACTCTCACCTGAAAATAAATAATTAATTATTATGTTTTTCAGTTCATTTTTTTTTTACTAATTTAAATGAATTGATTTGTTAATTAAGAATATTTTATTTTTATTTTATATAAAATATAGTATAGGATGTTTATTAATGAAAATCTCAAAATCGAATCTATCTTCGAACAATAAAATTTTCATCCAAATTGGAACTATAAGATGCATGTATATTTTGAAAAGAGGAGACAATAAATAAAAGTAATTAAACAGGCGTGGTTTGAAGAGGATGTGCGATGGGTGGGACACTCGGCCAAGGTGAAACCAAGGGTCTCCTTGAAGATAATGGAGATTTTTCAAAAAATCCCCCCTCTTCCCCATTTCCCCTTCCCGTCCTCTTATTTCACCCAACTGGATATTATCTATTTGGATTGCAATGAATTTCTTTTCTATTTTTTCAGATTCGAGTGCGATTTCAGGCGACTCTCTCACTTTCTACTCGACGCGTCTCGCTCATTTGAAATCGTTCCATGCACTTGCCACTCTCGACTGTCTCCGCCGACAGTGAGTCTCCCAAGGATAGATAAATCGCACAAGTTGGGCCCTTTCTTATCGGAGAAGATCCAACAACGACACATTAAACTTTCATTTTTGTCCTAGATATTTTAAATCAATGATAAAAAGCAATTCGAAACGTTTTGAACGATGGGATTTGGTGTTGAAAAATTGTCAAGTTTATTTATTGGGACATGTTAGATAGCGCTCTAGTATAAGGATAGTTCATTTTCAGTTTCTCAGAAGAGGGTTCCAGAGAGACCGTCCATTAATATATTTCTATCATAAGAAGAATCACCCATTCCTATGGTTCTCTAGAGGGAAAGGACGCTACATTCTACATTCCAATAATCACTCTCTATAACTCTTTCGGAAAAAATCTCACATGTTCGCGATGATTTCCCCCTACAATAAATTAAAACCTGTAATATATTCCCAGACGAACCCAAGTTGGCTCTTTCTAGACATAATATTATGGAATATGCAATGATAGATAAAGAATCAAGTTCTTCTATGTCATCCTATTTCTTTCCTATAGATTTATAGATAATGAATTGGATATATATAGATCATTTCTAAAATTTATCATTCTGAAAAGTGATACCATTTAGAAAAACTATCTTTAAAGCAGTGGATTTTAATATATATTGCATATAATATACTATACCAGGGGTGGCCACACTTGGGGATACTTAGAGCCATATTGAAAAATCGAAAATGTTACCATTTTTGTGTCATGGCTTTAACAAAAGTCATGTCTTTATTTACTATCTCGCCAGAGATAGTATTGCGATCACGAAAATTTTGATGTTTTTATACGTTTTGAAGGGCCCTGAATCATTTTCACTAAGGTTGAGAAAAATGTCTGTCTGTGTGTGTGTGTGTGTGTGTTCACAATGCCATTTATTGTAGACGGTTTAAATTGAAAATACATTATTTTTTGACAAAACCATACAGTAATTCACAATGATTGAACCTCTCGCTAGTTAATTATTTAAAATTTTGAAAAACACTAGGGCGAAGTGGGCAAACACAGTCACGTGATATGGGGCTGAAAATTTGAATATTTATTTGCCTTCTTGTTTTTATGTCTTTGTTTGTGAGCTCTTGTATAGCAATAACGAGAAGGTAAGTCCTACTTGGAGGACTTTTGGATCATTGGCTTCTGTACTGCCCTCTGTACAGCTGTTTAATTTAATATAAAATTTTTCTTGTTTCATTGGGAAAGGCAGGTGAGTTGAATTAATTTTGGTTTTGGAGAACTTTTATTGTTTTTATTTATTTCTTTAAATAGAGAGTAAAAACCTCGTGTTTGTAATCGATGGGTCACCTAACAATCTAACATCTCTCTTATATATTTGAGAGGTATTTGAGTCCAACCAGTAAACTGATAAAAATGGATTCCTAATTATTTGGGAAATATTGTTGAGTTACAGAGCGACCGTGAATTTACAAGTCTTTCTCGAATTAAAAAAATAGATGAAGAAAGTAGGGGATTTAAGCTTTGTACTTTAACATAATAAATTTGGCGAGTCCGTAACAGGACTGAATTTGTAAACTCCTTTGTTTTAACAATGACCTGAATTTATTATATGAAATTACTAAACTAAAATTTTCTTTTTAGGGAGATTCCAGTACGATTATCTCGAGAGGCTTCTCCCAATTCTTCATCGGCTTTGCCAGAGGAGAGATTGGATGGCTCTTCATCTCGAATACGAAAAATGCACCGATGCGATGTTCTTGGATGCGATAAAGTTTACACAAAAAGTTCACATCTGAAAGCCCATAAACGTACACATACAGGTTAGCAAATATTTATTTGATTCATTATTGGAATATCCAAATAATCCAAAAATACCTTTCTTTTATAGGTATTTATGTTTTTGCTTAGTTTATAAATTTTGTGTATGCATGTGATGTCTGTGTAATGTAAACAGGTGAAAAGCCGTATAAATGCAACTGGGAAGGGTGTACATGGAAGTTTGCCCGATCGGACGAATTGACAAGGCATTATCGCAAGCACACCGGCCAGAAGCCATTCAAATGTCACCTGTGTCAGCGATCTTTCAGTCGCTCCGACCACCTGTCCCTCCATATGAAACGACACTAGAAAACCTTGCTGTTCCACACACCCACTTGCTCAGGATGCATCCTTTTAGAAATTAAAAATTTTAAATTAATCGGGAAATAAGGCCAATTGGTTTGTGAACCATTTAACAGTTCAATCATTTATAGAAAAAAAGTATCTTCAGTGGGATATATAATTCATCTCTTAAAATCTTGAACTTCATTCGAATTGTGCTATAGTCAATTTTTCTAATTTAATTTATTTTAATGATTTCTATGATTTTTAGCTATAAATATTATTATACTATATTTATTTAAATACTAATCTGATTACAAAAACAAACATTTAAAGATAGTACATTTTTGAGAATGATATATTATCCGTAGCCCATAAACATCTAAAACTTGAGATTATGGTTATGATTATTATTATAACAAAAAAAGATTATCATTATTTTTATTAATAATTTTAGAAATTTATATATTTAACATATTTTAAAATAATTCTTATTTGTATGACATTTTAATCTATATATGGATGTTATACCTCAATTTTTTCTCCCTGAAACTATCAATTAAATCAAATTTGATTAAATTATTAAATAGCAATAATCGATTTTTTCAAAATTGAAACGAGTGTATGTATGTTATATTAATTTATTTATGCCATTGGAAATTTTTATCATACTTGAAATTTAAATATTTTACCTGATATGAATGACATAAAAACCACTATTTTTCAATAATGAAATAATATAACAATATTTAAATTATAGTTATGATAATAATAAATTTGTGATCGTTAAAATATAATAATAATGCACATTTTAAACTAAATTTAAAAAAAATAAACATTGAATAAATATAATTTGAACATTTCAACGTAGCTTCAATTGAGTTATTTATTGTTGGGTCAATTTGGTGGCAGAAAGATAGGTTCTGGCGACAAATGATTTTTATTCAATGTTTATTTTAATTTAATTATTCTTTTATTTTTTTTATCTTTTAACGATGCTTCTATTCCTGTGTTAATGACACAGTATTATTATTATTTTATTTATAACTTATTTAAAAAATCTCCTTATAAACATCTATTAATTAATTAATCTTAACCCTTAAAATATTAAGGTGTCTCGAAATTTTTTCATATTTAATAAAATTGTGTAAATATACTTTTTAAAATAATGAAAATGATTTGTAAGATAAGTAATAAAAAAGTTGCATATCAAAATATTAAAAATAAATAAATCTAATTGATTTATAATTTTAAGGGGTTAATAATAAAACGAGATGTTTTTAATATTCTTTGAAATTATACTCAAATCGAATGATAATGGTTTCATGTTGTGCCTTATTTAAAAATACTTGGTGCTAATTATTTATAAAATAGATTTCCTATAGAAGTTTTATAACTATTACAAACAAATTACTCTTAAAAGAGTGAATATTTATATATAATCTTTAGTAAATGTTCCTTCAAATCTATTTATAAATACAAATAATATAGGCCTCATTAAAAGGGATACAAAAAGAGTATAAAAATAAATTAATTTTGTGATATAATAACCATGTTTTCGTATAATTCTCTGTAAAATTAATAATAATAATATTAACAATTAATTTAAAATTAATATGATAATAAAAAAATAATGATAAAATATTAACATATAAAAATATTTCAATCAAAAATGAGATATTTTTTGAAAATATTGTAAATAAAAATGATTCTTTCAATAAATTAAAATATTTTCTACTAAATAAATAATGTGCCTTACAATTTTATTTAGGTAAAAAAAACTTATTATTATTAAAAAAATGTCGAAAATGTGATAAAATTATAAATAGAAAATTTATCTAAATATAAACATAATATGTTGATTATTTAAGTTAATTTGATATTTTTTAGAAAAAATCATCAAATAAAATAACTATTGATTTATCCTTCTGATATTATTATCAAAAAATTTAAATTTTTTAAAACAAAGTTTGAAAAAATTCCAACAATTTTAATATAATTAAGCAGATACTTTAATGTACATTAAATAACTTACTTATTAAAAAATTCCATCTATAAATAATAAACAACAACTTTGATCAGAAATTTTTCTTATTTGTATTTTATATAAGTTATTTGAATATTATCTTAATCAATTTATACGAAGAACATGGGTGTTTACTCTTAATTAATAGACAAAATAAACTCTACTTTTAAGCGATATTTTGTTACCATTATTTAAAACAAGAAAAGAAAAATGTAAAATTAATAAAACTTAAAATTGGACTTTAATTAAAAATCGATCACAAGTCCAAAAATTTGATTAATTTGAAAAAATTATAATTATTTTTGGTGAATTGATTTTTGAATTAATCTTTATATTGGCTACACATTCAAGATAACAATAATTTTATTTGGGCGAGAATATATTTTATAATTCGTGTTTAAATTACCAATTAAGCAATAAGTACTATATTTAAAATAAAGTAATGTGAAACGAAAAAAAAATAGTTAAAATGGTTTTGTAATGTTTGTTATTAAAAAATAAACAAAAAACAAAAAAAAATGAACCTAGATTGAAAATAAAAATAATACCAGAGTATATATTTTTTATAATATATTTCCAATGTTATTAATAATAATAGTTATTTAATATGAGAGCTTATATTCATGGCCAGTACTTAGTTATTAGATAATAAAAATCCCAGAGGAATATGACCGGCTGAGTTGGTTATTGTCCCTTTAGAGTGACATTTTAAATGTTGTTCATTAGATTAATTAACAAAGATTAGAATAAATAATTTTATAAAAATATTGGTCCAAAATTCTACTCATATATATTATAAGAATGACTTTATGAACTCACCTGTCAGATTGCATTTGGGTGTTTATTTATTTTATATGTATATATATTATATATTAATAAATGTAAATATAATATTGGATTATTTTGTAAATAGTAATAATGAGAAAATAAAGGTATTTTTTTTTATTTTTAATTTTAAATTAAATGATACAATATTTAAGAACAATATTTCCTATATACTAGTAATTAATTACTTTTAAATATTTTTCTATGTTAACACCTTTTTTTCATATTCTTATTTAATAAGTCAATATTTGATATTGTATGAATTATCAATTTTTTGATTCATTTTATGCAAGTTATAGGAATATTTTTTTCTATTATTATTTCGGCTTAAACAATAAGCTGGAGTGTCTCCACTCGACTATCTCGAAAATTTGAATTGGATTAATTAAGATATATTATATTGAAATTAAATTTAATTAATTAAATTATAAATTAAAATTAATAAATAATATTTATTAAACCAGCGCTAGTTTGTTGATGTCACCACGTCACGTACTGGCGCGTGATTTGCAGTGTTAAAAAATTAATTCCGGTACTTTCAGCGATTCAATCAAGCTGAAAATTTATATATATCAGTTTAATCATGTGAAAAACTATCAAACATATATCTTTATTTTTACGGTCAGTTTAGAGGAAAAATAAACGTTGTAAAAAAAGGTAATGACACACTTCCGGTTGAGCTTTTCTCAAAGGTTGATAGAAAACTACGAATTTTGAATAATGTCCGTATACCAAATTTCATAATTCTATCTCAAACCGTTTTTTCATAATCTTATCTACATGCACACACACACACATACATACATTTTTCTCAACCTTAGTGAAAATGACTCAGGGACCTTCAAAACGTATAAAAACATCAAAATCTCGACATCGAAAATTTTCGTGATCGCAATACTATCTCTGATGAGATAGTAAAAAGTAATATCAACATTTTGAAACATAGTATTTAAAATGTATTCTTTATGATCTAGATCTCTATTTATTTACCTGTGTCGTGCTAGTGAAGTTCATGCTCTTTCAACTATCCCCATCCCGACGTATCTCTCTATCGAATTCCTATTTTATCCCGATTCTCTTAAATTTTTCTCTCTGTTTGTTTTTTCTTTTTTAAAAAATAAAGCATAAATGCTTTCTATTAGAATTTCAACTTTCATAAATTAAAAGGTTAAATAATAATAATTCACTTTTCGCACCTAGATAGGAAGCTCTGCCCCCTGTACCCCTGAAGTGATACATAGTCTGTGTGCACAAGGTTTTCATTCATTTTATTTCAATTATTATATTATAACATTCATTTCTTTTTATATTCTTATTTAAAACTAGCTGCTCAGAGCGCCGAAGGCGCTCTTCATACCTAGACGGGGCTCCGCCCCCTGTACCCCCGAGTGGCACATAGTATTTGGTGGTTGAAAGTAGTAAAAGGTTTTCATCCATTTTGTTCCAATCCGTATATTACATAAAACGTTCATTTCTTTTTGTGTTCTTATTTAAAATCTATTTTAATTTAATCAGTAAATTAATTATATATATTATTATTATATATGTTATATCTATCTATCTATGTAGCTCAAAGATACTCGAAAGTTCTTGGCCGCAACAACCACATTTCTCCAAGTGTCCGTATCCTGAGCCCTTGTCCCATCTCTCTTAAGTCCCTTCCTACGCGTCCTTGGTTTTCCAAGCGGATGTTTTCCATTCGGTCTCCCCACCAATATCTTTTTCCTCTCCCATTCTAGCCACGTGCCCTGCCTATCGCAGCTTTTTCCCTTTTATAACCCTAACTATTTCTGAAGATGCAGTGAGGCCATGCAATTTCTTGTTATTCAGTCTCCCCCATTCCCCGGTGACCTCATCTTTAAATCTTATGATCGGATAGATAGAATCACACACCTCATTCAATACAAAAGGGGGTGGATGATCTTTTTTACCCCACTGTCATTTAAAGAGAGAAAATATGAAACACTAATTAACTTATTAAATAAAGTAAATTTTCAAATTTACTTATTCTTAATAATCATCTATCTATACCTACTGGCATAGACTGGTATAGACTTAAGGTACCTTAATCAATTTTGTATAAATTTTGTTTAAATTTTCTTTTTTTATCTCGTATTAAATCATCTTTTGATAGCTCTTTACTTTTCTATTTTTATTAATTCTATTTAAACCCATTTATGAAAATATCAAAACAATATTCCAAAAAAACCTAATATATATGATATATCTATCATCTTGATATTTTATCTTGATATTATACTATAATTCATATTTTATTTTCCAATAGTTTCTTTTAAAATTTTTATTTGTTTATTTTTTTTCTAAATTCCATTAAAATTGATAACCATTAGTTTCTTATATTAGAAAATTCAAATATATAAATTTATTTTAAAATTTTTGCAAGCTTATTAAAATTTTACATTGGGTGGCTTGTATTGCTGGTTGCCTAAATGCCAGGGGCTCCTAGTCGAATGAACGCTCGCTTAGTCAGTCAGCCAGTCGATTTCGTTGTGTGAGTGCACAGGCCAACTCAAACCAGGCGGGCGGCGATGACGCTCTTTCTCTCTACTATATCAAAAGCGTAAGTGTATTTTCTATTGAAATTATCATAATTCACCAATATAAAGCGATCAATTAACATCACCTCTACCATCATTGTAATAAAGTCTCAAATGATTTACTGATTTTTTTTAATAATTATTTTAATAGAAAAATATCATATTTGTTTTTACCAGGGCTTCGAACCGTTATTTTTTTCGTTTCGGTTTTCGTTCCGGTTCAATAAAAAAAAAATATCAGTTCGGTTCCGGTTTTCGTTCCGGCAAAAATAACGGTTTTTTTCGGTTTTCGGTTTTCGGTTCAGCTCCGATTAATTAATTTTAAAGACCTTTTATTTGTATTAGAAATTTAGGTCGGGGTATGCCGAGTCTGCCATAAATATATAAAAATATTTCTTGCTACCACCCTAAATCATACTACATGAATTGATACAATGTAATATAAATAATAATAATTAATTAAAGGTATAATAATTAGAAGTATATAATATAAGATGTTAATATAATTTATTAAACGAAACAAATAAGTATGAATATTTTTTTACATCCTTCTACTTTCACACACAAACACTCAACAAACAAAACAAATTCGTATATTTAATGTTAAAGTATACAGGATTCTTGGATATATTTACTTACAATTATAACTATAATTATAAAAGATGAAAATTATACCTCTAATTATTAAAATATCTTCTAATATATTTTCATTTAAACTATTTCTATTGTCTCGTAAAATAAACTTTAAACCAGAGAAAGCTCTTTCAACACTAACTTGTGTTGCAGTATCTCCTAAAACCACCATTGCAATTTTGTTAAAATGAGGATATGTATTTTTATTTTCCTCCCAAAATTCTAAAATAAGTTTTTTACTGTCTAATCTTCGTACTTGGTCAAAGGTATTCAATATTTGTTTAAATTTATTTAATAATTTTATTTATATTTATGAATCATTTTCTTTATATCAATACATAACCCTGTAACAAATGGAAAAAATAATTTAAAAAATTAATACTATCATTAAATCAAAATATCAGTATTAAACATTAAATTCTGTATTGCGACTACGAGACCTGCCAACACAACCGAAGGGAGAGTATGACTAGGACACTAATTTTTGAAACAAAGTTTTTAGCGACACCATGCAGTGCGAGGCATAACTAATTGAAAAAAATTCGGGCTTGGGTGTTGCCAAAACACCTCTTGTGGCAACTCTGGATTGAACACGTACTGAACCGAAATAAACCGATATTATTTTTTTCGGTTCAGCTCCGGTTTTCGTTCCGACAAAAATACCGGTTTTTTTCGGTTTTCGGTTCAGTTCCGGTTCGAAGCCCTGTCAGAAACAATTTCAAATAATTTTAATATATCTATTAATGTAATAAAAACAGATAGGCATACATAAATAATAAATATAAACATTTTTAATTTTATTTTATTTATAATATATATACACAAGACCAGGCTGTGACGTCATGAATGACTGGATGACGTCATATAATTTTAAATCAAGAAAAAACTAATAAAGATGATTTTTCTCGAGTATAAAACCAATGCAAAGTGAATGATTCGTGATGATATGTAAAAAATCTCCTCATGTGAAATTTGGTGTGAAAATAACCCTTCCCTTCCTATCGTCGATCGCTAATACTACCACTTCCGGTTTCCGGATTTGCATCAAAAGTTGATTCAATTCATCCCACTGATGCATTAAGTAAATATACCAAATTTCATCAAAATCGGTTGAGCCGTTCAGGCTGTACACATCTATACGGACGGACGGACAGACATCATGCTAAAAATACTTTTTTCTGTTAAGAAAATGCATGATTCGTGGAGATATGTAAAAATCTCCACATGTGAAATTTGGTGTGAAAACAATACCTCCCTTACTATCGTCGGTCGGTAAAAAGGGTAAGCAAGTTAACGCGCGCCCGTATGTTTTTGCCTCCGCTTACTGCAAACGGCGTGAGTTTGATTCTGGGGCAAACACAATTTTTGCTTTTTAAGTGTTATTTTGTAGACATTGAACATTTAATTTACAATTTATTCCTCCAAAATGCATTCCAATTTGTCAACCTTGTGATGTCTGTCTATTTTTACAGACAAGTTAAAATTATTATTAAACGAATTCAAAACTGTCCAAATGTTGTCATTGACGAAGCAAAAGCAGACTTAAATTCACGATACGATGCTATACTTATCAAATCATTAACACATTATTTATTATCTGCTCCAGCATTTAAAAATAGGATACAATTTGTTTGGTACGCGTCCAAATTAGCAGATAATCGTGAAATATTTGACAATGTTAAACAATTTGCAAATTTTCGTATAACATTATCTTTTCTATTATTCTTGTTATATTAAATAAATTTATCGAATTAAAATTGCTCTAAAAAGAATAAAATAATATAAATATAAAAATTTTTTATAAAATAACGTTTTTCCAATCAACTAAAAAGAATAAAATAATTTTTTTAAAAGCCTGACAAACTTTATGGATGAATTGCTTCATATTCAACTAAAAACGTTGGGCGCTTTTAGTTTTCATTTGATTTCTATGCAATTAAATTCGTTTATAGAGTTACAATTTATATATATATATATATATATAAACTTACATTCCACACTAAAACACATCATTAACAACTAACACTATTTCTTCTAATATAATCAACTGTTTTGGATTTGATTGATAATATGTAAATTTAAGAAAATAATAATTCTTTTAAAATTTGTTACATACTTTGATATAAGTATAGTTAAGTGATAAATAATAAAAGATTAATTTTTTATCTCTTAATCTATCAATTTTATTGCATAATAAAAAAAATTGTCAGTTTAAGTGTTTAGTAAAATTTTTATTATTACAAAAATTATAGACTTGAAGTTTCATATAAATAAATAAAACTAAATCCGCCCAACGTTTTTCATTGAATATGAACCAATTCATCCATACATTTTGTCAGGCTTATAGAAAAATTATTTTATTCTTTTTAGTCCATGAGAAAAACGTTATTTTATAATTTTTTTTTATTTATATTTTATATATAGAGATTTTAAAGCTAGATCAATTGTGAGTATTTTATTTTAAAAACACTTGTTCTTGCATAACGATGTCGTGCTAATTCCCTTAAATGAACCACTACATAACTACCTAGTTTCTTAGCAAACAAATTTAAAAAAAAAACACAATTGAATAATAATATAATAAAATAAACGAGAGTTATTTATTTTAATAATATTTAAAGTGTAATAAATAAATGAATAATTAATTCACAATTACATTAATGGCTATTAACTCTCAATTTAATTAAATAATAAATTAATAATATCCTATTAATTAAAAATTCATATTAGGTTAGGCCTTCCATTCTCATTTGTCCCTTGGAGCGGTAGGGAACTGGGCGGCCCAATCAAGGAGACCGGTCGCCTTAAGATCTCAATGGCATTGAATATTTATTACATCTGTTTCTAGTATAGTCCAAAACAATATATCATGTATCTTTTACATTATCACCCAGATATGTATATTACATTATCCATGGATTTTATTACAAAGGACCTTTAAGTAGCTCATCAATAGCAGCCTTCCCCTTTATCTACATATGAAGAAAAAATTTCTAATATTAAATCTTAAATTACAAAATAATAATAATGAATTACAATTAAAATAATAATATAAAGAGACTTTATAAATAAATGATTTTATTAATTTTTTATTTTGTTTTAATTAATTATTTATCATCTAATTTGCTTTATCTTTTTGGTACTTGTTTTGTGATTTTATATTATACACTTTCTATCCTCGTATACTATGCTATGTATGTATTAATCTATTTTTTCTTCTTCTCCAATGGAAGAACTTAGGATAAATACAAGTATATTTGAGAAACCAGCAACCATTATATTTATTTCAGTGATTGGAAAGTGGAGAGTGTTATGCAATCGAGACACACACCCTCGTTGGTTATGAAAATACCTGCCACCCTTCTGTAACGCCTTGAAACAATACAATTTATTGAGCGAGCGACTCCTCCTCTAGCAAGAGAAGATAATTATAGGAGGGTGTCCCACCTCCTGCACCCTCCTCTCCTTCCCCAGTCGCTTGGATTGGGCCATTTTTTTTATGATGGAATGTCCAAAATATCCCTATTTTATGGTATTGTATGGAAAGCAAGTAAGCAAGAAACCGACAAAAAGGGGTTTCCAGTTTGGATTGGATGGACGCTGGAGATGGCATCTCGCAAGATTGGAATCCATGGATGGATCCACTGGAGCGGGTCTACCACCGCCAATCTGGCAATATTGCAAGAGGTTTTACCCCTCGAACCCCTCTGGAGTAGGTGCGGATTGGTTCGTGGTGCGCATGCCCCCAACTTTCCCTGGAGGGGCTGGAGAGTTGAACTCTGCCCCCGCAACCCCCGCACGTCTCTTGTCCAGGCCTCTTCTTCCTGTTTCTCTTCCTTGTATTGAGCAGAACGTGCGATCTGTGCAGCGTGTGTGAGCTGCATGTGCCTCGATACGTCATCCACCATCGGATCACCGACGGCTCTCCTTGCAATTCGCGAGATGCCGCTCGGACTAATCGCGCTTCGGCTATTTTTTATTTTTTGTCTCTTTATAATCCGTTAAGTATTGATCTGGGGAATTTTTAGGGGAGATCACCCCTTGTTACCCCTCTCTTGAAAAATAGCGTCCAACGCTTATAATTTTTGATTAATTTTTCTGCCCCTTCCAGTTCTCACCCCTATTTCAATCCCCCACCAGGCCGTAAAAAATAATTGCTAAATTCCGCTCGAAGTTTTAACGATTTTCTACGCCATCCAGTATTTCACCAATTCTACAAAAGTACAAATATACTGCGTTTTTTTATATATTAAGCGTGCGATTGGTTCTTTCTCCTTCAATTGGAAAAGAAAAAAAACGTTATTTTTCTTCTTCTTGCACTATTCTTATTCACTTTGTTAGAATCTGGAGTGTTCATTTCGAATAGGAAGTCGAGAGGAAGTGATGGTATTGGGATTCCTGTAAAGAAGAAGATTGTTTTACAATGCATTCCAGTCAGAGTTTAACGAGTTTAACACTTAAAGGGCTTCAACAGTTGCAGCAGTCCGGTTCCCAATCCGGTTCTTGTACCTCTTCAGCAGTCGGTGCAGGCCTCGGTACTACCTCTTCCGTGGGCAATGGGGCTCATGGCAAGCCACGAAAAACAAACTTTACAGCACGGGAAGTGGAAATTTTACTTCATTCGGTGCGAAAACATCGGGATGTCATCCTTTTTGGGGTAGCAGGGGGTCGTGGTTGGGCCGATGCCTGGACTCAGGTGGCCGAAGCTGTTTCCACTGTGGATGGAATACATCGCAGTGAAGGGGATGTTCGGAAAAAATGGACCTATCTTAAGTGGGAGGCGAAAAATACCTCGAAACCGTGCCGAGATGCTACATCCCGTGCCGTGTTGGAAATTTTGACCGGATGTTCCACTTCAGCTGGGACCACGTGCAACAATACAAACAACGTTTTAACCTCCACACCCAGTGGAAATAATTCGACAACCAACGACACCACCACCACCCCTGTGGAGTCTTCAAGAACCCTTCTTGAAGAGCTTCTTGGTGGGTATTTACCAACAATCGGTTCATTTCTACACACCCATTAGGATTTAGTAGTTTGATAGAAATGATATTGTCTTCTCCCTCCACCCACCCCGACCATGCCACAATCCACAACCCCACCAAAACTTACTCTAAATGATCCAATAAAATAGGTTATTATTTATTCACTCCTTGACTATTCCAAACTATTCATTTTTTTCAATTAATTAAAATTTTATAGAAAAACATCAATAATAATTAACTTCCATTATAATCTAAAAGAGATTTTATTAAAATTGTTTTTAACATTATTACATTATTCTATTGAAACTTGATATTGAAATAATCGTTTGTAATTTTCAATTAATTAATTTTATTTCTCAATATAGATAGATGTACATCTATAAATATTAAATCATTCTTATTCTATTATAGAAATAGAAATGAAAAAACGAAAGATCTCGAAGGAAACGTTGCTAAAATATTACTGGTCTTTGTAAGAACAAATAAATTTGGACACAGACCAGTCTCTTCAAAGCGTCTAAATCAACCCCTACTCAACATATCCTTGTCAAAGAATAGATATATAGAAAATAAAACGAATTTAATAATTTAAATTAAATATTAAAAATTCAAATCAATGACATATTATATTCAAGAATATTCCTGCCAGGGTTTTGGATTTCATGGATAGAAATGCCTCTAAGCAAAGCTTTGTTTTCCATTTAGGAGGGTGTGAATTAACCCTCCCACCTTTAAAAAAACAAATAATTAAAAACTAAAATTGAGTTTTTATATCAATATTGAATTTTCATTTTAAATAAAAAAAAACTTAATTTAAAATATATACCTGATAAAGAATTTAATTTGATCGTTTTATTATTGTTTTTGATGATAATATATAAATTATGAAATGTTATTGAAATTATTTATTTTTATTTTCTATTTATTTTCTTTTCTTTTGTTTTATTTACCCGTTTATATACAAACATTAATACCAATAAAATAATTGTTTATAAACGGAAATAAATAAATATCCCACCGTTGTAATGAGAAAACAATGTTACATAAAAAAAACTTATTAACAATAAAATATTAATACAAAAAGAAATTTGTTTTATAAATGACTTTTGTGTTTATCAATTAATTCTTTTTATATTTATCTTGTCCAAAATTTCTTCACAAAAGAAATATCTTTATTAAATCTTCATTTTTTAATGCAAGTAGTTATTTTGTTTTTCACTCACAAAAAAACAAAACAATTGATCAAGTTTCTTATTAAATGTTTACTTTAAAATAACAAATGTTATTATAAAGATTAATTTATTTCATTGATAATGAATTAAACAATATAATTTTAAATATTATTAAATATGCCCCTTTATTAAATATTATTTATTATATTATTATTATATTATTACCTCTTTCAAATTATGATATATTGAAATTTATATTGTTTTTGATAAAAAATAACCTTATAAATAAATACACTAAATCAAAATGAAATAAAAACTTCTAATAAAAAACTATAAAAGTAAAAGTATAATAATGAAATAATAAAGCTGAGAGAAAGTAAAAAAATTAATAGATTAATACTTTACTTTGGAGGGGGCCTTCTGAGTTAAAATTTGATAATAGTCTATTTAAAACATGGATTGAGGAAGATGATTCATTGACAGATGAAAGATTTGGGGGGAATTATATTGGTAATAAGAGTCATTTAAATAATTTTCATTGAAAATTGTTTGTTTTTTTTGTGATTTTTTTGAATAAGAATGTGAAATATTTTTTTGAGAAATTTAAAAAGTTTTTATATAAACCTATAATAATTGATAGAGAAATTCTTTTCCCACACCAAAAGTAAATTAATTTGTCATATACTTAAATATTTTATCATTCAATTTTCTACATCGAAGTACAAGGTAACATGTAGATCTTTGGATTAAGATTTATATCAGAGTGTATGAAGAAATAATTTTTATAAATTATTCCATATTCACCTATTGAGATATGAAAAAAATATAATGTCAATTCATACAAATTCAAAATTTATTCCAGATACTTTCCTTCATCAATATTTTTTTAATTTAATATGTCTTTATATTTTGTTTTATTTTTAATTTTTAAATATATATGATATCATTTCAAAATAAACTCTTCTACTAGATTCATTGATTTTAAAGATGTTTTTTATAAATTCATACTCTTTAACTATTATACTTTATAATATTTTATAATTTATAATAGATATGTTTTTTCAATTATTGTTATTCTTATAGAATATAGTATAATATGAGGTAGTGGAAATTTCGTTTGTTTTTGTTGTTGGGAGGGGAAGTTTTACTTTTGTTGATACGATCTGTAATGTTGCGAATCTATGCCGTAGGGTTGGGTAGCAGTGTGGGTGTGTATGTGTGGATGGTAAGTGGTTGGTGATGGTGTGAGGAATGGATGTTGGGGAAGAGAAGGAGGGACCGATTGAATCGGTTGAGGGGATCCCGCATCCTGGCAGGACTTCCCCCTCCCCCCTCCCCGTCCGTCCCTTTCGGTGTGGCGAGCGATGTTCTTCTCGCGAATGGTCTTTTTCCGCCTTACAAAGGAATCCTTGTCTTTTTTCCTCGGAGTTGCAGTGGATGTCAAGTGCACGACGGGGAGGGTGCCACCCCGTAGTAGGTATTGATCGAGACAGGCGCTCGTGGCTGTTCGCGGAGCGGGCCTCAGTCGTCGGCCGGCCTCTCTGTCGCGAGCCGATTACGTCGCCGAGATAGGGGTCCCATCTGGTGGCCCACGGCCGCTGGGCCATGGTCTCGGATGTTTGGAAATTCTGCACCCGGGTCTCCACGAATCACGTGCAATGTAACCTGTGCTTCCGAATCATGGTGTACCATGGCACGACCAACCTACGGGTCCACGTGGGCAGACACTTTGGACTTCGGCCTTTCATTGACGGGGGCAGGACCATCAAAGCATTTATCAAACGTAATTCGACTCTCTGCCACCCATTCCCCCCCCCCACACACACCCCAACACTCCTTTTCATCCAAAAATCAATGCGATTAGTAACAGAGAGAGATCTCGGCCTTCTTCAAACCTTTCTTCTTTCTTTATCGATTGCAATTTCCACAAAAAAGGTTATTTTTCTCCCATTCCAATTCACAATTAACCATTCCATTCAACCAGGTGTAACAGCAGCCTCTGCCAATTTAAAAAAACCATTCATTGTAGTTTAATGATAAACCACCGAAAACATGCAAAACAACAAATTTGACATTGGTACGGGGATTTCTAATTTCTAATCGATAAAAGACAAATATAGTTGCTTATAAAAATTTAAATTTTCAAATTATAATTGATACGAAATTTATAATTTAAAAACAAAGTATTTACTATAAACATTTCAATTTTAAAATAATCTATTAAATTAAATATTTTTTAATCAACAAGAAATATTAAATACTTTTATTTTTAAATCAAATGATGTCATATATTTATTTATTAAATTTATTATATAATAATTTTTAGATTATTTTAAACATACAAAAAAAAATTAAATCTAGGGATTGTTTTTATTTAGTTTGTAAAAATTATACAATAAGATTTAATAATAATATAATGTAAATAATTATTAATTATTATTGAATAGTTTCTAGCTATATAAAATTGTAATAAATACAATTTAATCATTTATTTATGACATTATATATTAATTAAAATAATTAAATTAAATTGTATTATATTTCATGATATTTTTATTGCTATTTTGAAAAATCAGTATAAAATAATTTTATTTCATATTAATCTTTTTCAATAAAATATCAGATTTATATTTTCTGAATTTAATAAATAATTGAAATATATATAATAAATAAAGGAATATAAACAACGATTAATACATTTTTACTTTTTAAGTATTTTAAAACAATTCTTTTTAAATAAAAGTTAAAGAGAGAGAGAAGATACGATAAAAAATAGAAAGAACATATATATGACTAATATTTATTTATTTACAAGAAATAAATAAAAGATAGGAAATATGTTGGATCAAATGAAAATAAATTGAAAAAATATTTATGAATTGATTAATATTTATATAATGAAGTTTCGAGAATTTTTTGTAGATCATGAGTTCACAGAATAGTATTATTTATTTATTGATGTAAGGGGGGAGGTAGAGATTTGTTTTGAATGTTGATTGGACGATATGGGAAGGAAAATGAATAAAAAATTATTTTAAGTGGGCCTCTCAAAATGATTAAATAAAGTGAAGGAAACCGAGCTTGTGCAAATTAACAGATACTTACCATACAAATGGTTGGTATTTTTAAAAAATAAAAATAAATAAATAAAAACCATACCTAACATATTATTTCACCTATCATTTCGACTTTAAAAATATAGTAAAAAAACAAAACTTAGAAAAAATGCAATATATCGTTGACTGTCTAAAATTGAAATTTAGTATTTATTATATACCTAATTACATCTTTAAATATAAATAAATTTAAGTAAAAAGAAATCTTTTTAAAAAACACACTTTACTTAAAATTGCACTAAAAAGTAAAAAATAAAATCACTGTAAAGTGTGTGCGCTCAAATTATAATAACACCAAATGGAAGCAAATGTTTTACGGTATTATTATAATTTGAGCGCACACACTTTACAGTGATTTTATTTTTTACTTTTTAGTGCAAATGGAAGCAAATGTTTTACGGTGTTATTATAATTTGAGCGCACACACTTTATAGTGATTTTATTTTTTACTTTTTAGTGCAATTTTAAGTAAAGTGTGTTTTTTAAAAAGATTTCTTTTTACTTAAATTTATTTTATACTTTTTAGTCGTGTTCAGCGCCTCTAGAACTGCTATCGCCATCTATGATTGAAATAGTGAACTATTACATATTCCGCATATGAAAGTTTAGTTTATTAATTACCACTAATAGATAAATAATTCAGTGGATTTTTCAATTGATTCGTGTATTATTAGCAGGAGCAAGCGCGTATGCAAAATTTCAAGTTGATTGAATGACGGGAAGTTGTTGAAATATCGATTATAAAATGCCGCGGACAAACCGCAGACAAACATCACACGGACAAACGGACAGTGTGAGTTAAATAAAGTGTATTAAAAAGTTATTCAATAATAAAATACATTTAATTTATTATTTAATTATATAACAATCACATAATTTTTAGGATTGAATCATTTAATATAAATTATAATTAATTTTTCATTGATTCCCAGTTTTTAAAGTCACTCTACAAGTATAGACATGAAATTAATAAATTATAAGACTATTTTTGAAAATCCTTTTTTATTCTAAATTCGGATATTAATAGAAAAAAACAAACAAACGAAAAAATAGCAATTAATATTTAATACATTCAAAAATAAACAATATCATTAGATAGTTGATTAAGATAACACAACGAAATATAATTTTTATAAATGCCTACGAGAACTTGCTGTAGGTTATTTATAATCAAAGTATTTAAAAATTTTAGTAGGATGACGTAAATATCAAATTTCATTTTTGTATAATCCTTAGCTTTTCTACCGCGGACAAACATCACACATGTTTAGATTGATTTTATTAATTTCAAAAGATTAGATTTATTTCATTCATTTTTTTATTTTTTTGTACTAAAAGGTAATTTTATAGGTTCACAATTTTAATATTTATCTATTGGAAAGATAATTTTAACTACTTATTATTGTTTGAACATGAATTTGAAGATCATAAACGCAACAAATTCGACCATCAATTGATACTGATGTTCCATATAATTTGTCCAGCGATGAAGCTCGCTTTTGCTTGAATGGATCTGTTAATAAAAGAGAGTTAAGAGAAATTACAAGCCATTACTGAAAAACTATTAGATCTATTTATTAAAGCTTTTGTGGTTATTTTGATAATTATTAAGGGAATTTTTATTAAAAGACCACACATTATTTGTATAAAATTATTTATTAAATTAAAATAATTGTACAACGTTTCAACTGCTTATTCTGCAGTCGTTTTCAAGTAACCGCACGCTTGCTCCGATTCAAGCGGACTGATGCATGTTGGGAGGCATAAGAGGTGACGTGTCCCAACGTGCGGTTACTTGAAAACGACTGCAGAATAAGCAGTTGAAACGTTGTACAATTATTTTAATTTAATAAATAATTTTATACAAATAATGTGGTCTTTTAATAAAAATTCCCTTAATAATTATCAACTATTAGATAGATTTGGTGTTCTTTATTGGCTTGCGGAATGATTGGTCCAAATGTCTTCAAAAACGATGTTAGTTATAATACTAGAATCAACGGGAAACGATAGACATAGACAAGCTTACAAACTTTTTCTAACATTTTTTCATTCATGTTAAAAATATTTTTCCGTGTTTTATTTTATTTTAAAATCATTTAATTAAATTTCAATCATTTTTTATATATTAGAAAACAATTACTGAATCTTTTCTAATCCATTTGTAAATTGATAATAATGCTTATAATGCTAAACAGTATTTGGCCTAATGATAAGTAGACTTTCCTAGTCTGAAAAAGTTAATAAAGAGATATTAACTTTGGTGGCAGAAAAAAATAAGCACTTTAATTAAAATAATAAAAAAATATTAATAAAAGTATGCCTACATAGATTTAATCTTATTATAGGAGCATTCATATAATAATTGTACATGATATTTGGTTTAGAAAAGGGTTCCAATAATTTTTTTTTTAAATTGAAGAGTATTGAGTTGAAAAATAGGTTTCTCGATTTCTCATTTTTACGAAAACTTATTTGAAATGTTTTTTTTTAAATTAAAGTAATTAATTTATCACCACAAACAAGTCAATCAATCTAAAAGAGAAACAAAATTATAACATTACAACGATTCCAATGGCTTTTCCATTTTACTTTAGAAACTGAATATTTAAAGCAAAGTATTCTTTGATATCCTATGGATTTATTATATCTAATATATATTATGTTACGAACAGTGTCCTATATTATATATAATATATATTATCTGCTGTGTGATTCATTATTTATTCTTATTAATAACTAGCATGAGATGGATGAATAAATTGTTTTAAAAAATAATCACTTTTTGTTTATATACTATGAATCATAGTTTGTCAAGTTAAAGGGATAAACTCAAAATTATGAATAATACCTGTAGCTAGGCCAAATTAATCGTTCTTTTTTGATGGAGGAAAAATATCCATTACCCCTTCTTCCAACCCTACAGCAGCGCCACCAAATGGTGGATAGCGTAATTGTTTCTATCGATACTCTGTCAAACCATTTTTTCTTCTGCGTAGATAATTTCTTAAATAACAAACAATTTCAAATGGAATTTTTTTTTAATCCAATAGTCACTGAACTTATTGTTGCAAAAGAAAAAATAATCCATTCTTTACATAGGATCAATATTTATCGTTGATTGAGAAAATAAAAGAAGCTAAGATGAAGAAGGTACAGAAAACATTTGAAGATTATCAGAAACCTTCAAGGTATGATGTCGTTCAGAATGGAATTTTGGGAAAACTTATTATTCCTGTGAAATACCAAAATGAACCAATTATTTATTATGCTCATTTAGAAGAAACATTTCCAATAATTCATAATGTCCTATTTTCATTGGCCATGGTGGTCATACACGAATAATGAAAAAGTTGAAAAGCAAATATAAAAATGTGACAACTGAACTTGTAACTGTTTATTTAAAGTTGTGTGAATTATGTAGACAATCGTTTTGGTTATTATGAAACAATTCGTGGGTAAGTCGATTAGAATCAAGCAAAATTCAATTCATCTTATCCCACCGATTTTGACAGGCAAGAAATAGGAATTAATAGAAAGTTTATTTTAATTATTTATAGGATGAACACAAAGTTGGGTTTACTCTTGTCGTTTTTGTTTTCTTTTTGATTTTATTCTAAAATAAAAATTGATTCTAAGGTCATATATTTTTCATATTTTTAATGAAATCCTTTTCAATGTATCAAACACCAAAAGAGAGTGAAGAGAACGGTGTGAATTTATAATAAATGGAATTCTAAATATTATACAATTTTATACTTCTCGATCAACATAATTGTACCCTAGTAGATATAATCCTGATTCATTGATTGATTTAGGGATCAAAGCCCGCCATTTTTATTGAGATTAAAGATTTAAAAATGAATCTAGTAATTAATATAATAGAGTCAATAAAAAAAATAATTAACATAAACAAATCATATTTATTATTTAGAGTTTTTTAATATTAAATTAAATAATGCATAAGTTACAGGATATAAATAAAGTTAGCATGAATATAGATTTAGCAAGGATGTCAGCGAGAGGAGTTTTGTAAGGTTCAGCGATGAAAACACGTTACTGGTTTGGTCGTACAATGATGTTGTAACCAATTGTCAAGCGCAGAATGATAGCTTATTTGCCAGAAGAAATGTCACTTTTGACTGGCAATATTGAATAGCAAATTACTTGCAACATTTAGTTTTGCTTCGTTTATTGCTATTAAAACTTTACTAAACATATTTACAATGGAGTATTTTGAAATTTTATATTTTTTTGTTTGTTGTTTCTTTTATTTTATTTGTATTTTGTTTTCCATATGTGTTATGAGCATTCATATTTTACTTGTTATGATTAATCATAGCCTGTGTATTTTATGAGTGTGTGCTCCTAGTATAAGTCTTGTGAGTGACCATACATTGCCCCCCCCCTATTGTTTACGATATTTTTCTTCGTGTAGGTTCCCCTGAAGATGACACGTCTAGTGAATCTTGTCATTTTTTGTTGTTCTTTCTTGGTTCCTTTGAGGTGTCCTGGTTAACGTCCTGTTGACAGCACATAAAGGTCGAATTTTCTTCTCTCCTATAAAACTAAAATTAGTTAATTGAATTTAATATTTTAAAAAACTGTATTAATATCAAGTGACATCCACTACAAGTTTAAAAAAAAATCTATTTGAACTTGAGTGGATGAATAAAAATGATTTTTTTTAACGAATGAAAATTTCTACAAGATAAATGTATAATATATTACATAGGGAGAATGTGAGCTATATACATATATATATATATATATTGTCGTATATTGGATGACTTAGGTAAGGTGGTTAATGAGAAAAAATGGGTTGAAAATAAGATTAAATTAATTTGGTAGCACTCTGGATTAATTTAGAAGATTGAATGGGTATTGAATCCGCGAAGGATAATAAGGGAAATGATAAAATTGAATTCGTTCAGATTAAAAATGCATATATAAAATTAAACTAAAATTAATAAAAATAGAAGAATTAATATTATAAAATAGATAACAAAGAAATTAATATGAAATTGAAGAAATTGATATGGTACCTTTATAGATAGGAATATTATAAATTAAATGAAATTGAATTTCATTAAGTAATTGCAATTATTTAAATATGGGTCGACCACTTATCTGTTATTTAATCAATAATGAGTTCGGGGAACACTGGGACTTCACGTGATGATTATTGGTTATTTTCCTCAAGGTATCATGTCTTCCGTCTTATCTGGGCAGGCAACAGCTTCCTCGCTCCACGGTTTGATCCTTGTAGTTTTTCTCACTTAGTGATGAAGTCACCTCCCTTACACTCTATCCAAGAATGATCAAAACTGTCCAAACATGTCGAAGCTCATCATCCCCTCCAATGTAACTTGGCAAAATTGTCCACCCCTCACTCCCTCTTGGGTAACGAAGAGTTATATCATATGGGGACAAGATGGGATGCATTTTTATGAGTTTTTCAAATTAAGAATTCAAGAAATATCTTAACTTTTAATAGAAGATATTTCTATTGTTTCTTTCGGCTGGTTTACTTGATGGGTTACGCCAAAAGGTCTTTCATTCTCTATCCCAACAACTTCTTTATATTCTTCAAAAAATAACTTTCTAGACGGTTGCCCCCACCATTGTATATTAAAATGCATTTTTATGCTTATATATTACAATTTACAATATATAATAGTAGGAATAGTTAAAGCAATTCATAATCAATCAAATATAGAAAAATTAAGGGTATGATAACTAATCCAACAAATATTCTTAAAAATTCACAAAAGATTTAAACTTTATCTTGATCTTTAGAAATTTCCAAAGAATTTTTGAATATGAAAGATCGGACTACTTTTAAGGTAATTCAATTTTTTCAAACGTATCTGTAGTGAACGATGCTGCTGAAAAAGGGTACCAAATTTACAATAGTTTATAATATTAAATGAAACACACAATGAAAATGAGATACGATTCCTTTTTCAAGTGATCAAAAGTTTATAATATGAATTCGTTATCAAACTTTCAAAAGAACTTCCCTATTAAATTAAATTAATATTAATATGTAATTCATTAGAATTTATTCGTTTAAGGTTCATTTTTCAAATAATTTAAATATTTTTCGTTTTAATAATAAAATCAAAGAGTGACTAGATACATCAGGGGTGGGCAAATACTTTTAAGCGCGGGCCAAAATGAATTTTCAAAATGTCTCCCGGGCCGGAGGACCATAAAACCGGGACATTTGTAAAAAAAATTTACTTTTTTTTTTAGCCATATTGAATGAAAGATCGAAATAAGTGCCAAACTCTTTCAACGGGCCGGCGGGCCAGATAAAATAGGCAAAAGGGCCGGCTTTTGTCCACCCCTGAGTTTCATGGTTAAAATGTCCCAATCGAGCTCATTTTTTTTATTTTTATTTTTTTACATCAAATCTCTGTGCCGTGATATAAATTCCAAAAACATTCTCATCTAAATATATATATAGCCTCTATTTGGCCCCAAATTACAGAAATAATATATATTATATAATTTCTGTGTAATCTATAAATAAATATACCTTATAAATATATTATAATTTAGAAGATGCCCAAACTACGTTTTTGTGCGATTTCAAATTGGAGTCCTTTTCCAACGACATCTTTGATCATTTATGAAAAACCAATTTCCATTCCTGTCACGATTGTGAATCCATCCTTGTCAAATGTCTAGGAAATATTTCAAGTAAAATAGAGAAATGATCATTTCTATTCGCCCATTCTAGTGTTTTCTAGAAATATAGCATATCCTTACACACAAGTTCATCTTTATTTATTCCAATTTATTTTTTCCCATTATTTTTATAAAAATTGTTTTTAATAAAATTAAATAACACATTAAAGATGAGCCAAAAACGCAAACTAATAAACCTGGAAGAAAAATTGGACATTATAAAACGATTAAAATCAGGTGAAAAAGCAGTTGCCATTGCTAGATATCTTGGATTAGCTCCCTCAACGATTCGATCCATTGGTAATCGGGATGCAGAACAAATAACAGCAGCCGCTAAAACCCCTACACTCATGGAGCTTAAACAAATTGTGATAAAAAGAAATCCGATTTTAATAAAAATGGAGAGGGTTCTTCTTATTTGGATTCAAAACCAGAATAAGCAGGGTATACGTCTGACTAAAAGGATCATTCGAAATAAGGCCTTAAGCATTTATAATGAAATAAAAAAGGATTTCCCTTCGTCCAACAAGGATGTATTGAAAAAATTTAAAGCGAGCCATGGTTGGTTTGAACGTTTTAAATCACGTTGCAACTTGCATCGAGTTCCATTTCCGGGAGAAGATATTCCCTTGGCCAATGATCTTGAGGATGAGATGAAAGAAGAAATTGGGAGCATGGAAGGAGGTGGTTATTCTGGTAAACAACTGGTAAATGTAGATGAAACTGGTCTGTTTTCAAAATAGGTTACCCAGGAGATATTACAATTCCAAATCGCAAATGTCTTGTTCTGGATATAAAATTGTTATTCAATTTCATTTGTAATGTTAAATTTTATATTTGTAACTTATCATTTTCTTCAATTATTATACCTGTGAAATATTTTTTTTTTTTAATATTTATTAAGTGGGTTTTTTTAATTTTATTTTTGTTTTGTTATTTAAATATATAAATATATATTTATGTTTTTACTTTTAAGTTAAAAATAAATTGTGTTCACGAATAAAAATTTTAATAATTTCAAAAAAAAAATTGGATTTCGGAACCAATTTATTAAAGATAGCTTTCGAATTTATCCGATTTTAATGATTTTAATGGATTTATTTCCAGTTCCACAACAACAATCAACTCCCATGTCGAAATCGATTCAAAGCAACTCAACGGCTACAAGTTTATTAAAGAAACGTCCCGATTCATCCCAATCGCAAGTCTCCGGGCAACTCCAAAGAGAAGTCATCAGCAGTGAGTGACTTGATGAATTCAATTTTGATTCGAATTAAAAAAAACAAAGAGAAAGACATCAAATAATGAAAAACCCAATTTTCAATCCTAATCATCCGCCATATTATAACCATTGAACACATACTTGTATTATAATAAATCAACTTTCTTCCTGATCCTTTTTAGGGGCGTCTCCGCAGCCAACCAAGGTGCGTGTCGCCTCCCCGCAAACCACCCCATCAACTCAATCCGAAGTGTGTCTTCGATGGAATAGCTATCAAACAAATTTACAGGAGACTTTTCCAAATCTTCTTGTCAATGGACAGTTTGTGGATGTAACACTCGCATGTGAAGGAAAGAGTATTCGATGTCATAAAGTAAGTGTAAATTTAATACATAAATTATCTGTATATTTAATATTAATATTAATAATTATAAATAACCAATGTGCAGCCAAAAACCTTTATATATATATATATATATAGAGAGAGAGAGAGAGAGAGAAGGATAAAGATAATTTATATATAAAAATTATCTATATATTTACAAAACACTTTAGATAATTTAATTCCTATTTCATTGTTATATCTATTTATTATGGATTTAGTGGATACATTGATGCAAATTGCTCAATTCTTAATGTTTTTACTTCATATCACAAATTGGGCCTAATATCTACCTAACTTATTCTTAAAGGATATATATATTTCATAAAGGTAAAACTTATATTGTGAAAACTAAAAAAGAAACAAAAAACTTTGAATACACATGCCAGAACTAATCAGAAATAAGTCCACCAGGGGCCTAATAACTTCTAGCAGTTAGCATATTTTATGAACTTTTTAATTAAGAATGGTATTTCTATATTTTTGTGCTTTATATATATCAGTAAATAAATATACAGAGTCAGAACATTATCTTTCAAGTTTTGCAAAAAAAATATTTTTTTTTTAATTGATATAAACGTTTATAGTATGCTTATTTATTAGGTAATCAGATAGACCTAAGTGGTTTTATTAACTTCAATAAATCGGATAATTAATATAATAACCAGTTAATATAACTGTACTTGAGAAGTTCAATATTAATGAGTCTATTTTTCTCTTTCACAGATAATTTTATCAGCATGCAGTAATTATTTAGAGAGCCTGCTGACACAAAATCCTTGCCAGCATCCGATTATCTTACTAAAAGATATGCGTTTCTGGGAAGTTCAAGCTTTAGTGGATTTCATGTATCGTGGCGAAGTGAATATTTCACAAGAAAATCTTCCAAATCTACTCTCAGCAGCTGAGGCCCTTCAAATTAAAGGTCTTCGTTTTTTTCATATAAAAATAAAATTAATTTTTTTTTTTAATTATAATTTTATTTATTTATATTTTAGGTCTTGCTGGAACAGCTGGGTCATTTGGATCCACTAACCAAGAGGAATCGATTAATAAATCGCAAATTTTAGAAGGATCAAGAGAAGAAAACACCCCATCGCCATCCAACCCCCGTAAAATTCGAAAAAAGAAACTCTCATCCATGACAATGAATCAAGTAAATAAAAATATTTTTATTTTTTTTTTTTCAATATAGGGCCTGAAATTCATTGATTATATATATATACTTTTTTAATATTATCTTTTGTAATAATATTAATTTATTTTTTACTGATTTTGTATAAATTTACAATCAGTTAAAATTCTTAGATTTTTTTGTAGGTGTTGATAACTGATAAAAATAAAAAATCCTATTCTTAAAATTCCACCAAGGATTGTAGATATTGAAGTATATTGTTAGCCTGGCTGTGTCTCGAAGCAAACGGCTCTATGCTTCTTGTGGGATTGTTGAAAGAGAAAAATTGACTATGCATAAAATAATATAAATAATTATTGATGTCTCTAATATATTGTAGATGAAGTGTCTTAAAGCTCCAAATAATAATATAAATTTAAGGAAATAAGTTGTTTAATGGAAATTTTCATCGGGGTGACTTAACACAGCCCATTCATTTTTTAATAAAAATAATTATGTTACTCATTTTATCTCTATTACTTATTAATTAATTAATAATAATAATAATAAATAGAAAATATTTTAATAATGGAAATTGTAAAATGCATTATATATATATATATATAAAAAAAATTAACCTTACTTATTAATTAATTATAAAGTTTATAAGTATTTTTATACAATATTTATTTAACTCACATTTGAAGCTGTTTCAAATCAACTTCAATTCAACTCTTCTTCAGACATCATCAGCACAACCATCTTCACCGAACGTTCAACATTTAATTGCAAGATCAAGAATATTAAAACAAAGTTGTTCACCATCACCTTCCACTTCCAATTTTAAACTAGAAAATCCTAATTCGCCTATTAGAAAAATAGCAAGGAAAGAGCCATTACATTTTCTTGAGGTAATCAACTTAATTAATTATTTCAACAAATCTTTTTTTAATAATGAAAATAAAATTAAAATATTACTTTTTTAGGAAATTAAAGTGGAGCCTATAGAAGAAACTTCCGCGATTGATAACGATAGTAACTCTTTTGACTTTACTCACCGTGTAAGCTTAAATAATTTATTTAATTATTTATTTAAAAAATTAAATTATTTTCTCATTTCTTTACTAGGATTCTGATTGTATAAAACAATTTTATGATAATACGAAAGAACAAACCACAGGTAAAAATTATTTGAAGTAATTACATTTATATTATGGTATATAACAAATAAATATAAATATATAATAAAAATATTCAGGTGTTAATTAGTATTGATCATTGTAGACAAATGTAAGTAAAATAATCTCTTTAAATATTGATTTTTAACCAGTTGACTTTTTATTTATATATATTTATAGGAGTTAAAACTGGTAATTTTCATAAAATCTTATTTTGAATTAAATATTAATATGTTTCTATTTATAATATAAATTAAACTATTAAATAATTTTCACGAATTAACAATATATTAAATAGTTTAATTATTTATTTAATTGAATCTGGAATCGTGACAAGTTTTCTTTATTTCATTAAACTAATTAATGAATTTTGATTTGTAGTATTTTAATAATTAAATATATTTTGTAAGGGCGTTTCTATTTTATATTAAAATATTATTTTCGAAAATTCTATTATTTTTATGTGAAATTATAATTTATTAAATATCATAAAATTATAATTTAAAAAATAAAATATTTTTAGATCCTAAAAATGAAATGGATTGTTCTGATGATTCAGACATACAGACAAATACACAGGACTTAGGAAATGATCATTCGCCAACCTATCCGGAAGTGATTATGGATACAAAGGCAACGCCAAATTAAAAAAACAATAATATCAAGTATTCTTTCAAAATATATTTTCTACAAGGTAGTATATATATATATATAACGTATTTATCATAAAATATATAATCTTAATATATAACAATTTTTCTAAATTACAGGAATGCTGAATTCACTTTGTTATATATAATTATTTTATTTTCAATGGAGAACAAATGAAGAAAATATTTTAAAAAGTTAATTTAAAATAAAAATATATATATATTATATATATATATATATATATTATTAATAATTATTAATAATATATAAAATTCTTCATTAAATATAACAAATATAAGTAAAATTAAAAAAAAAAAAATTAGAGAAATAAGAATACATTAATGAACTAAAAAAAGGGAAGAATCAAATATATATATATATATATATATTGATTAATATAAACAACAATAATTATATGATTGATCAAGTTTTATAAACACCAATCTCTTATTGTATTTCGAATATATTGAGGAACAAAATAAAAACTAGTTGGTTTAAAAAGTAAGATTTGATGACTTTTAAGATTTTTTTTTTATTTGTTAATTAAGTAATAAAATTACAAAAAAGTAATTCATATAGTAGATTGATATTTCATAATATTTGAGATATTTTTTATTTATTTTCAATTGTTTAATAAAACGATTTTTTTTCTATTAATATATTATTGCTAAAATACTATTAATATTTATTAAATTTATTAAATCGCAAGATTAGTTCAATTTAAGAATAAATTTTATTATGAATAAGACAAAAAAATATATTTCTTCTATAAGTTTTAAATTAATATTCTTTGCATAATAAAAATTGAACAAACAAAATATTAAATCAAACCTAATGATCGATGATTAGACTACTATAATTATTGTTCATTTTTCTTATTAAATAAAATTAAATTGAATGCATTAAGTATAATAATTAACAATTATAAATTTTACGTTGTCTTGTTAATTGTAAATAGAACCTTGCATGAAATTGATATTTTTTTACTAATTAAGCCTGTTTTAATTTCATAACGTCTCACATTTAAATCAATGCATGTAATATAAATTTCTATTTCTTATAATTTTTGTTCAAAGAAAATTTATTGTTCACTCATTATACTTCTGTTCTCCTCAAATATATTATTATAAAGACTTTAGTTGAGTTAATTAATTTATAATTTCATAAAGATGCAGAAAATGTATAGAAAACAAGAAATATAATTATATCGAATTATTATTTTTATTTATATATTAAAATCTTATATTTTAGTTTAAATAATAAAAAAAAATATTAATTCAATTTCCTAAGAACTTTTATCTAATACTAATCAATACTGAAAAGCTGAGAAACTTTATTTAAGTTTAAATATTTATAAAACATTCATTAATAGCTTTTAGAAGCGTTTCATAAATAAATGCAAATTCTTCATTGGTAAGATCTTTATTAACAGTTATCCGAATACTCGGTTCTGGAGGGAATTTCTCTTGATCTTTTAAATATCCAACATAAATAATTGATAAATTATTTTGTATACACTAAAAATAAATAAAATGAAATTAATTAAAAAAATAAAAGATATTCTAATTAAAGTATTAATTAATTTAAAATAAAAATAAGTTGACCTGTGGCCAGGTCCGAACCGACCGACGGTTTGAAATAAATTAATTTCCAGCTACAGAAACAATTTCAAATAATTTTAATATATCTATTAATGTAATAAAAAACAGATAGGCATACATAAATAATAAATATAAATATTTTTAATTTTATTTTATTTATAATATATATGTAAAACCAGGCTGTGACTTCATGAATGGCTGGATGACGTCATATAATTTTAAATTAAGAAAAAACTAATAAAGATGATTTTTCTCAAGGATAAAACCAATACAAAGTGCATGATTCGTAGTGATATGTAAAAAATCTCCTCATGTGAAATTTGGTGTGAAAATAACCCTTCCCTTCCTATCGTCGATCGCTAATACTACCACTTCCGGTTTCCGGATTTGCACCAAAAGTTGATCAATTCATCCTAGTGATGCATTAAGTAAATATACCAAATTTCATCAAAATCGGTTGAGCCGTTCAGGCTGTACACATCTATACGGACGGACGGACAGACATCATGCTAAAAATACTTTTTTCTGTTAAGAAAATGCATGATTCGTGGAGATATGTAAAAATCTCCACATGTGAAATTTGGTGTGAAAACAATACCTCCCTTACTATCGTCGGTCGGTAAAAAGCATCTTAATTCCAAATAATATTATATGTTAATTAAAAAGATTTTAAATATTTATAAATTCTAGTGGGATGGATTGAAAAAAATAAACAAAGGTTAGATGGATACTAAATAATATGAAAAAAATTTTAAATTTAAAAATGGTCTTATCTGATATTTGTTATTTACTTATTTATTTAAATGATTACTTACATATTCCACCATCTGTGATAATATAAATTCATATTGATGATTAATAAGAAAAAGATGTTTAACTGGAGATTCCTCGTCACCAGAGAGTTGAAATATATTATTAGAATTTTTCACTAATTTTACTAAAATATCGTGCATTTTTTGACATTTCTCTTTAAGTGTTTGAAACATGGTAGTGTCCGATTCCATTAAATCAAGAGAAGCGATTGCAGCAGTCGCCAATAAGGGAGGAAGGGAAGCTGAGAAACAATATCCTAAAAAAGAAAGGACATTACATTTATTTATTATTCGAAAATAATTAAAAGATTGAATTTACATCTTATATAATAACACCAACATATAAAAATAATTATCCATTAAAACAATATTAATTAAATAATAAATAATAAAAATCAAAAATACAATTTTCATTAATATCTTAAATTCATAATTATATTTATTTAAAATCAATCCAATATTTGGCCTCCTTTTGCTCTTCCTTTTATATTATCTCTTGTAGCACATTTTATATAATAAAAATAATCCACTCCCAGTTGCCTTTCTATTATACTCTCCGCCATTCCTTTCTCTGTCCATGTTTCTATTAAAACCAGTATTTCAAAATTTTTTATGTATAACTAAAAATTACAATCCTTATTGAATATGCCGGCCACATTCCATGTTATATTAATTCGTGCTACTTTAATCATAACATCCTTTCCCAGTTTGACCTCCTATCTTCGCTATTCCCCACCTCTTCAAGTTTAGACACTCCATCACCAGTTATCAACTTGAAAATCCTTCCATCCATTTGAAATTTGTTCACTCCTCTAAGGAATACTCTTTTTCCTTTTTCTCTTAATATTTTTATATACTCGAGTGCTCTTCTCCGTTCTTCTCTTAGCTCCAATGACAAATCGTCATCGATGAATAATGAAGAGCCTTTGAAATTTCCTCTTGCTTTAAATATCTCTCTTTTCGTCTCCCTATCCTTTAATTTTATTAAAATTGGTCTGGGTTGTCTCAATTTATTTCCTAATCTTGTCATTTCCCCTATCTTCATCTCTCCGAGTTCTAATTTCTCTCTTAGAAAATTTTCTGTTTGTTTTATCTTCTACATGTTTTTCCTTCTCTTCCAAACCTTTTATAATTATATTTTTGTCTCTCTTCCTGTTTTCCATCTTCTGAATTTGATCCTTAAAATGGTTCAATACTATTCACATGACTCAAGTGTCAGTTGCCCTGCGCTATTTGACCTATTCCTCTCTATCAAATGTCATGGTCAAATACTTTGATTTTCTACTATTTATCAATAGCAAAACGAAAAGTTTTTTAATCAAATCTTTGCCAAAAATACCTTTTCGCCCCGTGAGCCGATATGCCACCGAAGAAGACGCTCTCCTCTATACCCTGGTGGTGTAGTAGTACCACTTTTAAAACAAAACCACACAAACTTTCCTTGCTCAAGCCTATCTTTTTCAAGAGCTCGCACACACCTCGACCATCCATATATAGTCCACTACTCGGAATCCTAGTAATTTATTTAATTTAACAACTATAAATTAGTAAATGGTTGTCTAATTCTAATTTTATATAACATTTTAAAATAAACTTTAATATTTAAAATTATATTTGTATTTTTAAGGCGTTTAGACTATTTTTTGGTGAGAGAATATTATACAAAATTATATAAAATAACAAAAAATTGATAATCTTCTAATCAATTATTATTAGTGATGTTCAAAATTATACTGACCACTGCCTGAGAGACGTTGATGCTCCACAACAAACGACGAACCGACACAAAAACCACCAATAGTGGCTATAGAATTTTCCAAACTCGCCATAATCATATCCACCTGACATTTCTTAAAAAAAAAAAAAAAAGATTAATGAAAATAATAAATAAAATATTAGACCATTTATTTATTTACCTCAATATGAAAATGTTCTGTTACACCACGACCAGTTTCTCCTAATGTTCCAAACGAAATACTTTCATCAATAAATATTCTAAGCTTATACTTTTTTGTTAATTCAATTATTTCTGGCAATGGCAAAATATTTCCTGTATTTAAATAAATGCCTTCTACAACAATAAATTTTCTCGTTTTTAATGCTTTTTTTGGATTCTGTAAAATATTATTTAATTTAATTATATATTTTCAACACACATATATATATATATATAAATGTATTACTTTTAAATCTAATTCTTCTTGTATTTTTAATAATCTCTCCAGATCTTTAGTATCATTATGTTTAAAATAAATGATTGTACTCTTTGATGCGTCAAGACCTTTTTGTATAGCGAAATTCGCTTTTTCATCCACAAAAATGATATCTTGTCGTTTGGAATAGGCTGGAATTGCACTTGCCATTGTTGAAAACCCATAAGAATATACGACTGCTTCCTCTGCATTCATAAATTCCGCCAAACGTTTTTCCAAATCCAGATGGACGTCCATTGTCCCATAAAAACCTCTAGGACCAGCTGATCCTACGCCATATTTATGAATAGCATTCGTTGTTTGCTTTTCTATTTCTTTATTACCAATAAAACATAAATAATTATGCGTTGCAAGATTTAAACATTTATTATTTCCTATTTCAAGATATTTTGTAGCCTAGAAATAAAATTAAAATTAGAATAATATAGAATACAATGAAAATCAAGAAAAAACAATAGACTAAATAAATATAAAGACAAACAGGAACTTTTCGTTCTTTAAAATTCATCGATTAGGTTAATAATAATAATAAATCGTTGATATTTATCTTATTGTTTATTAAATTAATTAAATAATAAATCTTACTTACTTTGGATGTGATTATCTTTGGATGTAAAGAAGGATGGTTAGGATCTGTTTTTTTGACTAAAGGCTCTGGCACCCATTCTTGTAATAATTTTTTTTTTTCCTTTGAGTAAAAAAATAAAAATTGGTATTATACAATAAGTACCTTATAAGATTTATGAAATTTAAATATATATTATTTTGTCTTTTAACAAATAAAATCCTTTCAGAAGTTTTTTATTCTAATGAAAATAAATAAAAGATTAGTAAAAGAATAATAATTGCTATTAATAATATTATTATTATCATTTTATTTTTAAGCTATATAAATCTATTAGACAATAGACTATAAATCTTTTAGACAATATACAAAACATTTTATTATTTTAATATGGAAAGATATTTAAATTACTTTTTATTTTTTCCATTCATTATTCATTTCTAGAAAATATTAAAATATATTGTTTTCTTAAAAATGTTTTTAGTTGTTTTTAAATAATTATTTTTTTCATCGTATTATGTAAAAACTATATAAATTTTTAGTGATTTTCATTAAACTTAAACAAATAATTAAAAATAATACTTTAATGGTGCACAATTATTTATTAATAATTAGATATTCTAACTTAATAATCTGAAATATTTAATAAAATGTAATTTTTTATTTACTATTAAATACAATAAATTGATTAACATTTTTTAAAATAAATTTAAATAAATATGTATTCTATTAAAAATATAGATTTAACAATTTCTACAGGGTGTGAAGGTGAAAAAATATTTATAAATATTTTTTAAAAAAGCCTCGATACTTATAATATAATATATTATAAAATTCATTAAAATAAATATTTTTTTATCATTAAAATTTTATCAAAGAATTCTTCTTAAGGAGAATGAATGACTTAAACCATAATCTTTATATTTAAATATATTTAATTTTAAAAAACATTTAATTTAATTCATAAAAATTTCAAAACTTTATTATTAGATATTTTTAGTATTTTATGAGTGTTTTGGGTGTGGTTTTATAGTTATATTCTAATTAAATTATTATTTAGTTTTTAACTATACATAAAAACTTTTAATTTTGACTGTGAAAATAATAAAATAAATTGAACTTTTTTCATTCATTTGGTAATGATTTGAAATATTATTATTTCTTATTTCTAAGTAATATATATAAATATATAATTTATTATTATTTTTGTTAATGAGATAATGATTAAATTTAAAATAATCCTTTGCTGTTAAATAATGAATCATTGATAAATAAATAAAATTTTACCTTTTCTGTTAAGATCTTTAATTCATTTGGATTATAACTTTTATGAAAAATAAGCCAAATTAGACACAGTAGTAAACAACTTTCAACAAGTACATGATATAATGGAATCTAAAAAAAATTAATTAATTATCGAGGTATCAATAAAAATGAAAATCATAAAACTCACGTCACTAATTATTGGTGCAGATAAAATTGATTCGTATGCCATGATTTTGTTTATATATAAATAAATGTATACTTTATTAAATATTAATATATTTTTTTCAAATAAATATTTATTTTTTTTATTTCTGTTAGAAAAGAATTCAGGTGCTGATTAGTGATTATATCTGAAGATAACGGATGGTCTGTGATCTGAAGTAATGTGATCTATAATAGCTAAACTGGTCTGTGCTAAGATTGTTAAATCCTAGCCACTAGCGAATGACATTATCGGACTGTATCGGACGTTTGAATTGGAATTTCGCCAAAGTCAGCTTTAAGAGATTGCTAAAATAATTGATTCAGTGTGGTTTTTAAAAATATAGTGACTGACAGCGAGATTCTTACAATTTAATATAAAACTATACATATTTGAAAATATTTGTTTTTAATTTGTAAATTTAATCTATAGATTTAAAAATAAAATTTTTAATTAATTATTTAAATTTTATATATATTAGTTTTTAAAGAGTTCGTAAATCTTTCTTTAACACATATAACGGAAAAAAGTTTTTTTAGTAATTTTAATGATATAAAAATTTATTTCAAATTTAATACTATTTTATTAAGTTTTAATATTCTAAAATTTTGTTCTTGAATTCGAAAATTTATGTCTTTAACATACACCCCAGACCATCTCTACTAATTAACTAATAATTAATGTCTTTGTGTTTCTTAATAAAATTTATGTAAATCTAATGACGAGAAATAAAATTATAATTTTATTTATTGATTCAAATCATCTAATTAATTAATTATTTTTTTCATTTATTTATTACTAAATTAATTTATTCATCTTATTTAAAAATTAAAATTAATCAACATGTAAATAATAATTACTTTCGACTGAAAATGTACTGTTTTTCTATTTTTTTAAAATTCTTAAATATTTGAATATGTGAATAGTTATTCCTGATTTTAAATGATTAATATGTATTATATAATTAGCACAGAGTATCCGTACATCATATATTTACTTTTTAATTAAAAATTAAGGTAATTTTAAAACATTAAATAATTTAAATCATAATATTTCTTTAATTTTAAATGTTTTATTTCTATATTTATTTTTTATTCAATAATTTGTAAAAAAAACTTGTTTTCATTCAAATGAAACGCTAATAATATGAATGTTTTAGTTTGATGTTTACTATCTCTTCATTTAACCTTCTTTATACATTTGTATCATTTGTATTTAACCCGATATGATATGATATAGATTTAAATTTTTATAAGTATCATAAAAATTTTAAAATTTTAAAAATGTCTTTATTATTAAAAACCTCAAAATTTATTAAATATTCTTATTATATCAGAAGATATATTTCAAACATACCAAACAGAACTAATGATATATCACAAACGTTTAAGAAAAATACACCTTCTTTAAGTACTTTTAGGTATAATAAATTAATTAAATTTGTTTTATAATTATAAATACATAGATAGATATATATATATATAAATTTATATTTTTTATTTTTACAGTACACATATTTCTGTCAAGTCCATCATTTCAGAAGAACCAGCATCGAAATTAGAAAATTTAATTAATAAATTAGATATTTCTGTACAAAGAAATGGCAGAATATCCAAAAAGGAATTTAATGAATTACTAAATGAATTTAAAAAATCCAGTAAGTTTTTTTATCAATAAAGATTTTAATAAGAAGTATGGATATTTTGAGTTTATATAAAATAAGAAAGATAAAATATCTTACAAATAAAACCCAATCTCTAACTGTTAAGGTTAGAAAAAATAAAATAAAAAAAATTATAAAAATCACAATTTATTGTTGTTTTATAATTGATAATTGTAATTCACAAATCTTTTTTCGAATATACAAATAAAAAAAGTTCTGCATAAATAAATTAAACAATTTTATATTATATATTTTTATATTATCTTTATATATAAAATATATCATTAATAATTTATTTAAAATTTTAGAAGATCTTTCTTATCCCAATTCTTTATTGATGCTAAAATGTTGTGGCGATATCTTTGCTGAAGGCAATCATAATTATAAATATTCAACTGCCAATAAAATTATGCAAATTTTGGAGGAAAAGGGTATAAAATGGATTTATAATCATTGAATAAATTAAATTCTCCTATTTCTGATATATTTACAATTCATATATTTTATAGGGTTTCCTGTCGATATTACACATTATAATGCATTATTAAATGTGTATTTAGAAAATAATTATTTATTTTCACCCGATGAATTTTTAACTACTCTTAAAAATAAAAATCTTGAACCTGATGCTTTGACATTTCAACGTTTAATGACTTATTATTGTAATCAAGGCAATCTTGAAGAGGCCAAAAATATTTTAGAGACAATAAAAAAAAAAAATATTACACTTAATGAAACTATTTTCAATAATCTTATTTTAGGGCATTCCGTATTAGAGTAAGTTTGTAAATAAATTTTTTTATTTATTTATTTTAATTTTAAAATCCTTGTTGCCATAATTTAATTTTAAATGTTGAATCTTATATAAACAATTTTAACATTTTTATTTATTTTTAAATATAAGTATAAATTGTTAAGATTATAACTTATCTTTAAAATTTAAAAAAAATTATTCTTCTGTTTATGGGCATTTATGTTTCTAAGTCCTTCTAATGTGTTTTTTCCTTAGACAATATGACGAAGCTTATAATCTGCTAGAATTGATGAAATCTCATGGAATAAAACCCTCTTTAACAACATATATGCAAATTCTTAATGGTTATGCAAGATATGGACAAATTGTTTCAATAATACAGACAATAAAAGATCTTGAAGCAAAAAATTTATTCTTTGCTGACAAAGATATATTGGAACTTATTGTAACTTTTTGCGAATTTAAACATCCTAATGAAATTGATAATGTAAGTTATAATAACAAAATATGTAAATCAAATAAATACTATTATATATTATGTTTATTTTTTAGTTAATTAAATTATTAAAAAAACATATGGGGTATAATCAAGATGCTAAGAATACTATTTTCAAATTAATTAATTTAGATTATAATAAAGAAGCATTTAAAATTTTATTAACAATGATCCCAATTGCAAACCCTAATGGAGGATATCTACCTCTAGGAAATTTCTTTCTTCATCATTTGGCCACAAACAAAAAAGTATCATAATCAAAAATTAATTAATTAATGAAAAATATATTAATATAAACAATTTTAATTTCAGGATTTAAAATTGATTATTGAATTCTGTTCTATTCTAGAAAAGAATGGTTTAAATTTATATGCGTATGAAGTTGTAGGTGAACAACTTATATCTAATAATTATAAATCATCGGAAATAATAGAATTTTATAAATCAATGAACTCTTTAGGGAAACCAATAAAAGCACATTATTTTTGGCCTCTTTTCGTTAAATCTTCATCTTTGACTGGTATGTAAATATATTTATATATATTTATTCCTTTAGATTACCGTGAAAGTTTTTATTATTATGAAAAATAACCCAGAAATAATTTTTCATAAAATATAATATATATACAAAAATATTTTCTATATTTATCTTTTTGTAAAATTTTAGAAAGTTGTAATATTTTAAAATTAATGAAATCTGAATTCAATATTAAATATCATTTAGAATCAATTAAAGACTTTTTGATTCCAAATATAAAACCAGAAGAGCTTTCTAATGTTATACCAGAGTTAGAAAAAATAGGGCATAGAACATCATCAGGAGCATTCATTATGTTTAATTATTTCATTGAAGAAGGAAATTTCAATGAAGCCATTCAAATAGGTAAGCAATTGTTTATATATTCCTTTTATTTCTTTAATTCTCTATACACGAAGGGAATACTTAACGGAACTTGACCTATACTTGTCGACCGAAATTTTAGTTTTTAATCTTATGTGCAAAATTTATATATATAAGAAGAGTAAGATTTGGATTTGAATTTAATGTAATTAAATATATGTAATTTTATTCAAATTTTATTAAATTTAAATAAATCATATATCCATTAGAATTTAATAATTAGCCTAATGGATTGAAACAAAAAAATTAATTGAATTTGCTTTTTTTATAATAACAAATAATCGAATTTTAATTAAAAAATAAGATTATAAAGAACCTTATTTAATTTAATTAACTTTTTAATTTATTATAATTCAATTTAAAATATTTATATTCTATACGTATATTAATTAAATGCTTGACATATATAAAAAATAACTTAATAAAAATAAATAAATTTAATTAATTATTATCAGATATATATATTAAATTGAATATAATAAACTTCTCACACATCAATTTATAGCTATCTCTGTGATGTGCTAGTGAACTCAATATAAATCTTAATGATTATTAATTTATTATAATTGTATTTTAGTAAACCGTTACAAAAGTAATTACTATAATCCTATTACTTTACATAGTTTGAGCTATATTTTACATAAAAATAAGGACATTCCTGGATTTGTAAATATATTAAAACATATAATTTATAATGATATTGGACAAGATTCTTATGAAAATATTGTCACAAATACACTTCTTCATGTTTTTCCAATTTTTGAAATGAAAAATGAATGGGAGCAATATTTCATTGATATATTTAAGGTATATTTATTATTTCAATTATATTAATTATTGAGAATAAATACATATTGGAGATCTAAATAATAAACATATAAAACATATATATATATATACAGGAATGTTATAAGAATAAAATTTATTTCACTGGAGAAATGATAATTAAAATGCAATTATATTTTGATAATAAAATGACAAAAAATTTATCCGAAGCCTTACAATTATTGACCACACATGATATTATTCCAAAGGTAAGATAAATGATTCATTATATTTTATGGTGAATTTTAATATTTTTATTTTATTTAAGGATAAATCAAAAAAATTTAATATTACAAATCAAAATTTCAATGAAGCCAAATCATCAACTATGGTATTTATATTTACATTTTCATATATGTTATATAATTTATATATAAAATATTTTGTGTTACTTTTTATTTTAGTATAATAATAATATTAATCAACAAATACATCAATTAATTGATTCAAAGAATAATTGCAATGAAGCAAATTTGTTCTCTAAGGCATTTATACAATTTATATTTATATATATATATATATATACTTTCATTAGATTATTTAATTAACTTTTTTTCTGGGGAAATGGGGGGGATATTATAGAACTTGTCTCCAAAACAAATATCTCCATCTAGTTATGCTTTATTAGTTAATTCAAATGTTAAAAATAAGAATTTAGAAGAAGCATTAAATTGGTTTGAAGCTTTGAATAATACATGGCCGGATAAATCTTTGGATAGGAAAAAATTTTTAGATTTAATTGAACTTTTATTAGAAAATAATAAAAAAGATTTAGCTATATCATTAATAAATAATACAAATAATATTACAGTAAGTATTAAATTATTAACATTATTTTCTTATTTTTTATTGCAATTTATAACATTTTTTACAATTGATTACTTCATTATTTTTTATACGAATGAACATTCTGCATACCCATTTTATTATATTTCATATGATTATATACCTATATTTTTATATATTTTAAATTTTTCTGATCTTTGTGAAGTTGCATCAAAGAGTGGAGCTTGCCATTCTAATATTTACCATAAAACATAACTAATATGATCGAAAAATAATTGATGCTTTTTTATTTCAGAGTACAGATTCTTCTTTCTTCTTGAATATTACAAATAATAATTCATTTTTAGCAAATCTTCCTAATTATTGTAATATTGAAGAATCTAGAAATATTATTCAAACCTTATTTAAATCCAATTTTTTCAAACCCAGCCAAATTAAATTTGATACATTTATCCAAACTTATTTAAACAAGTAAATATTTTAATTTATTAATTATTTTATTACAAAAAAAAATATTTTGAAATAATTATACAAATCTAATATCAATATATACATAAACAGAAATGAGGTAAAGAATGCAATTGATCAATTTACCTGGTGCGCTCTGAATTATAAAATCACTCCAAATAGAGATGCTCTTTTATGTAAGCTTATTGAAATAACAGACACAAACTCTTTACAAACTGTTGTCAATATATTGACCGATATAAATGGTTATGTTACAAGTGCTTACGATCTCGTTATTAATCTTTTAAGATGTAATCGAATGGGAACTGCTAAAAAACTTTTAGAGGTAAGTTTTTCAATCATTAATTTTATGAATAATTGACAGACAAATTATAAAATAATATCATTGAATAAAATGTTTAGTCATTTTCTGTATTATCAACAAATCAGATTGTTTATAGAATAAAATATGAGAAATATTATATTAAAAATTCAATTAAAATTTTATACCTTTTAAAATATATAAAGAAAATTAAAGTAATCTTTAAAGTCCTCTTAAGTTGTAGCAAGCTTACGGGACTTGATAACGACTGCAGAACAAACAGTCGAAACGTTGTACATTTATTTAACTAAATAAATTATACACATAAGTGGTGTTTTAATACAAATCCCTTTAATAATCATTTCAAATATATCAAAATTATTATCGGAATTATCTGAAATAATAAAAATGAAAGTTTATAAAATTACAATTTTACCGGTCCTATAGTCTTCAGGGTATTAAAAAAAACAATTTATAGACTGAAAAAAGATGAAATTGATGTGAGGGAATTGGGAGAAGATAGCTATTGGAGGTAGTTGGATCAGAACATAGACGATTGGGAGAATGTAATTGTTAAATTAAAGAGAAATTAAAAATCTCTGATAATTAATCAAGTTCAAACTAAATACTCAATATTTATTAAATTAAATTTGTTAAATCTATCAATTTAATTAATGAATTGATCTATTTTTTATATTTTTTTTTTTTATAGGATACTCCAGCATTACGTACAAAATTAGATCGATTTGTGAGCACCTGTGTGTTGCTTCGCAGGAAAAAAGATAGAGATACACTTGAAAAACTTGCTGTTGTTACAAAAGATATTAATTTTATCGATCCTATGATTATTTATAATGAGTTATTAAAACATTTTTGTAAGTCTTCATCATTCATAAAAATATGTACCTCTTTTTTTAATATATAAACCATGATAATTTGAATCTAGGTAATGAAAAAGAGACGGAAAATGCTATTAATCTATGGAAAAAGTTAAAAGAAGAAAATATGGATATCAGTTATTCGTTTTTAACAACCTTTGGCCAATATTTGATTCAAAATAATATTAACTTACCATTTGAGGTATGAATTTTCATTTTTTTTTATATCAATGAAATGAATTCTTATGTTTATTAATTCATTTTTAATTCCAAAGATGCCGATAGACAAAGATGAATTAAATTATATGACTCCTGACAAGAATTCAAAATATAGGAACGCAATTATAAATGAAAATATTAATGAAGCTTTGAAAGAAAGAAGTTTGTGAGTATAAATACTTTTTTTTATATATTCTCTTATTTGAATTCTAAACAATTATAAAAATATTAATGAGAAGAGACTATAGATTCGAAAAATCTCATCAATAACATTTATAAGAATTATTTGAACGCCCTTCTAAACTCTAAACCTCTCTGAGGCGCTATTGATTCCGAAATAAGGTCGCAACAATTATAGTACATTCTCCCAACCGTCTATATTCTTATCCACCTACCTCCATTAGCTATTTTCTTCCAATGCCCTCACATCAACCTTAATACGAACCGTTGCAAACTAAATGGTTCATTGTCCATTTTTGAATTATTAGTTTATTATTTATGTAATCCCTACACATATTGCTTAAATTAAAGCAATTTTCCCTGGGAGGGAGGTACTTTTCATTATATAATTAAACCCTCTTAATAACATTCATCTAAATAAAAACACAATAATTTAACAGAGGATCAGTTTTTTTACTAAAAATTGCCGATTGAACCTTTTAGTTTGCTATCTTCTCTCAATGCCATATTGTCATATTGTCTGCTCCGCCACCTGTCATTAATCTATTCAGTGATCTTTTCTCAATTGGTTTCTTAGTAGATACACTCCTTAATAGCCTTTCTGCTCTGATTGTTTCGTCTATCATAACCTCCTTAGTTTATTGGTCTTAGTACGGTTCAAATAAATTTAAAATATTTCAAGTATAGTTTTAATTTTTTTATATATACTCACTTTGGATCCATATAAATTTCATTTTATTTATTAGTTATTGACTCAATTGCATTTATTATTATTATAATTATTAATTTCTTTTCAGACTTAAAAATTTATCTTTATTAAATGAAATGTTATTTTTCGATTTATTAATTAAAAATAATGAATATAATATTATGAGTGATATTATTCTTGATTATTCTTCATTTTCGTTTCCTTATGATAATATTAAAAAGATATTAGAAAAATTAGTCAATGCAGGATTGTGGGAAGTATTTAATGTTTGCCATGCCAAAATGAATGAGGTAATATTTAATATATATTCAAATTTGTATGTTTTCTATTATTATTCAAATATATATTTATTTCTTTGTTTATTTTATATTTATTTTCAGAAAGTCAAAGGAAAACTTACTTTAGATACTTTATATTTAAAAGCATTGTGTATATCAAATCAAATTGAAAATTATTTAAATATTTTAGAAAATCCGTTTGTCACAAATGATTTAAGTTCAAAATCTATTCCAGAAATAACTATACGATTTATAAAGGACAATCCTGAATATCTATCAAGATGTAATTTTATAATTTTATTATTTATTTATTAAAAATTATTGAAAAAAATGTTTAATGATTTTCTTTCTTTTAGTAACAAATATTGGTATAAAACAAGCTAAAGAAAATAATTTTAAATTAATTAATTTAATATGGATCTATCATTTTACTAATCGAAATGATTTAGAGGCATCTAAATTGTGGGCCGATTATATATCGAAACTTGAGGTGATTAATTATAATAATATTGTTGTACAAGCAGAAAAAGATCAAGATGTGGGACTTTTATGGAAACTGATAACCCAATTTCAAACCCTTCCGAATATAAATCCCAAAAGAATCGGATATTTATACTCTTCAATTATAAAAATATTAGGTAAGTAACTATTTAATTATTTTAACTTTAAATTTTATTATTTATTTATTTGTTTTTTTATTTTCCCTAGCTATAAAAGAAGAAGTGGATGATGCATTGACTATATTAAATAATGCAAAAACTTATCCAGGCATAGAGTACATTCAAAATTATTCACTTGTTAGATTAAGAAAACTTTTAAAAGAAAAGAATATAGAATATGATTTATGAAATGAATTTTATACATTATAATAAACTAATTATTTTTGATTATGTCATCAGATAAAATATAATTCATATTTTATAAATATTTTACAATAGTAGAAAAAATAATTCTATTTCATCATTAAAAATTTTTTCTTTTATTTTTTTTTTAATTTATGTTATGATTAAATTTCTATATAAATTATTTTTGTTTTTCTTTATGTCCATGACACACTAAACCCTTTTTAGTTGCGCACTAATCCAAGTTCTATATAAATTTAAACGAAAAATCACGCTATTTTTCTTATAGTTTTTCAGCATTTGTTTATTTTTTTATGTGACTTTAGGATATTCCAGAAACCTATTGTAAGTAAATTCTAAATGTAAGAATTAATAAACTACAATTTTTTCTGGTTAATTATCCATATTATCAAGCAAACATAATTCGTATATTTTAGAATGTTTTATTTTCACTGATTGATTTCATTGATAATAAGAACGACACTTGAAATTTAGTAATTTTTTTTTTATTCAGAAAAAAATAATTTTTAATTGGTAGGAAGTGGAAAAGGAAAAATTATTAAACTGAAAACAATATTTAAAAACTGTTAGTATATTCGATTCATTCTTTTCAAAATTTTTAAATACATGGCGTTAGATCTTTCTTCACACATATTATATTTCAAAAAAAAAAATAAAACTATAATAAGTAAATATTGAGATTTTATTTATTATTTTAGGTCCTTGATTTACATTGTATTTTAATGTGTATTTGTCTTGTGTTTTTAATATATAATTGAAAGTTTGACTTTCTTTTATCAGGCCCAATTGAATTGTAATTTTATTTATTCACTTTTTATAAAATACTTGATTTTTTTATCAGGCTCAATTGAATTGTAATTTTATTTATTCACTTGTATTATATAATATACATAATTTTTTTGATTATTGTTTTTAATTTTATTTCTTTATAAAATATTATGCAAGAAATACCACAAAGAATATGAAAAAAAGAATTAAGACACCGAAAATTTTTATCATTAACCATCGATTTGAGGTAATGGATTGGAAATATTTTAAAATTTCTCCATGAGCTGCTTCCACATTCATTTCTGTATCTTGAACGTTAGCATCAATTCGTTCGACCATTTCTTCTTGTTCTTTCACCATATGAGCCAATTGTTGATAAATTCCTCCTAATTCGACAATAGTGGATTCAATTTTTTGCATTGTTTCTGCCCGACTTTGTAAATAATTATCCTGCAATAAAATGAATAAAAGAGAGTGATAAAATTTTACATTATAGGGGAGGGGGAGGTTGGTATAAATTTATTAAAAATTATACCTAGGATTATATATTTATTTATTTTTAACCTACATTTATTTAAGTTTATATACGATACGATCGTATTTCATTTATTTAAATATAACTACATCATAGATAATTATATTAAAATATAAAATTTAGTTTGATTCATAAAAATTATTAATTATATAAATAACCCTATTACTAAAATCGTTTTAGTATATGATTTTTATAATGCAGGCTTAAATCTTAAAGATAAATAAGTTAGTTGAATAAAGTTGTTAGAAAAAAAATATTTTTTATAATTGAATATTTTTATTATTAGTTTTCTATTTTAAATAATATTTATAGAATTATTTTCCAAACTATAATTTATTTTTATTTATATTTATAAACTTTTAATTAAGGTTTTAGTTAAGTTAATTATGTTTATTGTTTGCATTTATTTTTATACAATTCTTTTAATAATACTTCAATTTTTTTTCTTTTTAAAATAAATATCTGTTTATTTTCAAAAACAGGATTTTATTATTTTTTTATTAAGGAATAATTTATATTATTTATTATAATTACTTACGGTTTCATCATAAATTAAATGCTTTTGTTGTTGCATTAATGGGACCATATCCATGTTGACAGAAACATGATTTTCTGCTAAAAGGAGAGAACCTGATGGAGATAAAGCCATTGCAGATGGTGGGAGCGATGACGATATAGATCCTTGTGAAAAATGATCTCGACGATTTTTTTGTTGTTTTAAATTCTAGAAGGAAATAAATAATTGAAGTATTCTATTATATAATATTTTATAAATCCTAAAATGAATATACCTCTGTTCTAACTTCAAGAACTTGTTTGAATTCTGTTGACATTGATGCCAGTTTCGATTGTAGAGTTAAAACAACATTCGAAGAATGTGAAATTAAATGTTTTCCATTGGATTGGGATTGTCTTTGAGCTCTACTAACTTCTTGTAATCGAGCAATTTGTTGATTTAAACTGTTTAAATCTTCTTTTATAATATATGTTAATTCTTGAATTTCAGAGGGCCGGTCATTGAACAATCCTTTTCTTTTTGCCACTAAAAATGAATATTAGAATATTAATTATTTGAAAATAATATTAACAGAAAGCCATATCTGTTGTTGCATTAGATACTAAAAATAAAAAAAAAAATTTTTAATAATATTAAATATTTACAATTTAAAATAATTAAAAATAATCTAATATATATAAATTAATAAAAAAAAAATAATATATTTTTATTGTGATGTTAATAATTTTATTTTTAAATGCTATTTAATTAAACGTCTATCTGAATGTTTTTTTTTCTCTTACGTAATGTTAATTTTTCCAATTTTGTATAAGTGCTGCTTATATTTTTCCCAATGGTCCTGTAAAATAAAATGATTATTAAAATGAGCTCACAATCCGATTGATTTAAAATAGTTTACCTTGCAATTAGCATAAAATCCCTATGACTTTGAATATCTCTATCCTGTTTAGAGTCTCGTTTAAAACCAATTTTTGACAATTGTCTTCCCTGTAAGGTACAAATTGCATTTTTAAATTCATTGGTTCTATCTCTTGATGTCATAATTGTTTGTAATGGTGATTGCGACGTAAGTGAATTTATATTAGAATATTTATTTTCACTAGTTTCATTAGAAAATTGTCTTCGTTCATTGACAGGATTAAGCAAATTTTCACATTCTGAGCCAACATGTCTTCGTCTTGCTGTCATTAGAACATATGGAATCTTAGTTTATAGATCCTATAATAAAAATGAAATTTTAATTTAACTGATTTTATTAAACAATTTTCATTATTTTATATTTAGAATAATTTATTAAATATATATATATAAATATAAGTATTTAATAAAAAAAATTATATTTGAAACAAATACTTAATAGATAAAATTTAAATTTAAAATATTTACACTTAAATTTTAGATATTTGCATACGTCACCTTAACTTGACAGAAAATTGATGGGTAACAAATTGAATGAAATTATTTCATGGGTGTTAAATTCTACATGAAGTGAACTACAAACCAGGGGGTGGACACGCAATGATATTTTTTTGAAACAGCGTTTGGCGCTGCTATGCGGATGCATGCACGAACTAATTAAGAAAAAAACCGGCCGGCCTGGCACCATTTTTAAAATCTATTTTGAATGAATGAGAGCGGGAGGAATGAAAAAATTATGAAATTTTTCAGTTAAGTGAAAAATTATTTATTTAAAGCTATATAAAACAGACATTTCAGAAATAAATTTTTTTTTTTAGAAAATTGCTTAATTGTTGGTCTTATCACAAAATAAATAATTTTTCACTTAAGTGAAAATTTTAATAATTTTCATGGATATAATAAAAGAATAATGTTGTATGTGGCATATTTATTTATTTTTCAATCATACAATAATAATACAACCCTAACCCTTTATGCATGTATTTTTTTAAATTGTATAAAATTACTCATATAAATAAAATTTACACTATTTTTCAATTATACAATAATAATTATATAAAACTTTATAAAACATTATATAAAATTTTTCTCATAAATAAAATTTACACTATTTTTCAATCATACAATAATAATATAAAAATAATGTTAATTTTATTTATAATCTAACCCTTTACGAATGCATTTTTTTAAATTGTATAAAATTACTCATATAAATAAAATTTACACTATTTTTCAATTATACAATAATAATTATATAAAACTTTATAAAACATTATATAAAATTTTTCTCATAAATAAAATTTACACTATTTTTCAATCATACAATAATAATATAAAAATAATGTTAATTTTATTTATAATCTAACCCTTTACGAATCCATTTTTTTAAATTGTATAAAATTACTCATATAAATAAAATTTACACTATTTTTCAATTATACAATAATAATTATATAAAACTTTATAAAACATTATATAAAATTTTTCACATAAATAAAATTTACACTATTTTTCAATTAATCAATTGACTGTTGATGTCTATTTTGCTTCAATAGTCGCTTGACCTCGGTGAACCTTTGGTACAATCTTTTCTTCATGGGAGATAAATATTTTATTCTTGAAGAAAATTCAGATGGTGTAGGCGTATGTCCCGCTGAACACCTGCAAAAATTAATTAAGTTTAAAAAAAAATTCCAAAGAATTAATACAGAAAAGCCTAAGCAAACTAAAAATTTATTTTAAATCATTATAAAAAATCTATTTAAAGTTAGGAGAAGATTAATGAATTTTATTAAAAAATATAATACATACTTCTCGCAGGGCTGGATTCGAAAAGATCACTCTTCTCTGATACCAAGCCCAAACCATCTGATGTAGTATTAACAGGTGTTGCTATAAATATTTAAAAAAATTAATAAAATTATTTTCTTTTATTATTAATATATTTTTTGGTAAACAACAACTTTAAATTATTGTTGTTTTACCCACTCTTAAAAAATTTCACCTTGGAAAATAGAACAAGTGTCCTCGTTCTCCTTCAGGTAGAGAATTCGTAATACAATCTTTCTGAATACAATTAAAAACCTGCAAAATCAAAAATTTATTTATATGTACATATATTATATAACTTTATAATAAAAAATAATCATCAATAATAGTAAAAATATTAATTAAACTTACTTTAGGAACCATATTGCACGCAATTGGACAGCGACAGATCACGTTACGTATGCCTGGCAGAGATATTTTAAATGGGACGAGTGCTCGTTGTCCACAAGTCACAAACTGTTGTTAAATGTTTTCGGGTGTTTTCGGATAACCGAAACAAACCGAATTAAAATTAGTGCTAGCAGCGGCAGCGCCTCGAGCGGCCTCGAGTGATGCATGCATGCATTGTCACACTGGAAATTTCTCTGCCGTAAGAGAGACCCCCCCCTGCTACAAACCGACAATCAGGTGGAAATATATAGTTAAATTGTTGATAATTTCACTTGTAATATACAGGTTAGGAAAAAATTTAAGTTGGAAGTTGGTAATATGTTAGTGGGTAGAGTGGGGTAGTGGGTTAATATAGAGTGGTGGAACTGTCTATTTCAAACATATTTTACACAGACTTTTTGGCGCAAACTTAGACACTTAATAATAAAAAGTGATAATCTATGAAAATTTAATAATTATTTAAAATACTAAGGATATGATAATTCGTTTAAATTATTATAAAAATGCCAGTTTTAGAAATTAATAAAGTAAATGTTAAATTTCCGTTTGAACCTTATGATATTCAAAAGGATTATATGCATAAAGTAATACAATGTCTTGATGAGGTAATTTGTTCTATTTATCCTTATTGATTTTAATTTTAAGAAATTTCCAATGAAAATATATTTAAAAGAATAACTTCTTATGTTTTATAATATTTCTTTATCTCTCTCTGTGGCTTTACGAAACTTATTAAAGTTCTTGGTCACAGCAAGCCCATTCCTCCAAGTATCCCTTTCCTTAGCTACACCCATCCAACTTATATTTTTTCCCATCTCTCTCACGTTCATTCCTACATTGTCTGCCCGCCGCTTCCTTGATTTTTCTTTATATATATATATATATATTTCTATATTTATTTATATTTAATCTTATGTCTTTTTTTTTGAATTTCAGAAGAAAAATGGTTTATTGGAAAGTCCAACTGGTACTGGAAAAACACTAAGTCTTTTATGTAGCAGTCTTGCCTGGCTCTTTGCAAAAAAACTTCATAAAGATGAATATCCACCAATGCCAAATTCAGATCAAGATGAAATGGTCCAAATAAGAAGTAATTTATTTCATTTGTTTATAAAGGAAATAGGAATTCAATTAAATATTCAATACTCTATAAAAATACTATGTAAAAATATGTATGTAAATTTTAAATAATTTAAATAATCATAGTTTATATTTGCCATTAAATTACCTTATGAAAGATATTAAAACAACGACGTTGATAAATGACAAGCTCGAAATTTCATTTTAATGTATTATTTGTCTAATGGAGAAACTATATTATTTTATTTTCTTTCAACAAAAATATATTAATTTGCTTCGAAGACAGCAAATTTTGGCGGCTTGCGTAGCCTTAATATTTTAGCGGAGCTGCACTCCTTTAAAGAAAATAATTCTATTCTTAAAATTAATAGGGGAAGAGGATTGGAGAAGGAAAAAGAAGGAATTCTTGGCATTGATTTATTTGTTCGAAGAAATAAAAGGTTTTGATTTATATATTATGAGAGATGCATCTCTTCCCTCTCACACCAACGATCGACTGAACTGTAAAAGGTCTATTCTTTATGACAAGAGGATTAAATAGAACATTGAATTATAGAAACCAAACAATTTATAGATACCCTTAATAGGGCAGTCGGAAAAATTCTATCTTCTTCTTAGCCTTATTTCCCACGGGGTGTGGGGTCGGCTCTTCTCGTTAATTGGCGCCAACTAAATCTGTTGTTGGCGTCGTCTGTAGAGAGATCAGATGCCATTAGATCTCCCGTTATACGGCAGGACCAGCTGGTTTTAGCCTCCCACGCGGTCTTTGGTACTCAACCTTTGATGACGGTGATGATGGTGTTGACGACTCTGATGTAGCTGTGGACGATTTGAGTGAGGTTGATGGCAATGATGCTGATGCTGACCGATGTGACGATGTTCGTGTCGGTGATGATGTCGATGTTGATATTGATGTGGATGTGGATGTTGGACTATCTTCTTTAGCCCACCTCGTCCATAGGTGGGTAACCCTAACCCATTTCTCACATCGCCCGGGTGCTGACAATGTGCGTCTCTTGCAGGGGACGCCCCAGCCGTTAACCGTATAACATTTCTCCATTAATTGTTGATGCGACGCGAAGATGATCCAGCCGGCCTGTCGCTACAGCCTGACGCGTGGATTGGAAAGAAGGAAGAGGAAATAAAGGGGATTGGGTCTGGATGGATGATTTGGGTAGGGCATGCACTCCCTTGGTCGAGGAATGAGAGAAAAATGCATGTGCTCGCGTAGGGCAGTGGGCGCCACTCACTGAGGTAGATCTGTCTCTCACCGGGATCGTGAGAAAGTATCTACCCGCTACCCGCAGGAAAAATTCTATAATAAAGAATTCTATAATTTTTTTTTTTTTTTTTTTTTTTTTTTTTTTTTCTTTATTATTGGAAAAATTCTATAATAAAGAAAAAAAATTATTTTTCAAAATTTTTTATAATTATATTTAGAAAATAAAAACTTTAAAATATTTTTATATTTGTTTAAATCTTATATTTGATTCAATATTCAATTTTGTTTTAAGATCACTTTAATAATGATTGACTACTAAATCACGGTTAGAAACATTTATTAATCATAAAATTTTAAAGCAAATTTGAGCTTATCATTTTCAACTTTTTCTTTCAATGAAAGCATCTATATAGAATGGAAAATTTTGTTTTCTACACATAAACAATGAATGTTTGCGTATTATCAACTAAAAACCATAAATCTAAAATTTTAATATATTTAAATGAACCCGATAATTATAATATAAGTGTTGACGCCGTTTTGACATATATTTGGTGTTTGGTGGGCTATTTGAATTGTCTTGAACGGGCGCCCATTTTATTAAGAGGCTGTTCAGGAATGAGCCCACACCATCTTTGAGAGGAGGATTTAACCAGCAGGGAGGAGAGGATTTTTTCTCCAAAACCCCCTCCTTTTAGTTAGTATTCTCTCGACTCTCGTTTAACAACCTTCGCTTTGGTAACTTCGCTTGTTTTTTCGTAACTTATTATCTATCTTTCTTGATGAACACACGCTGTGTTTTTCACTAGTATTTATTACTTTCTTCTTCATTATAGTTTTAAAAAGTGATACTTTACCATTGGTCATCTCTTTGGGTTATTAGCTAATGTGGTTTCTAGCAATAACCAAAGAAATCCATTACTTCTTTTTCATCATCCTTTATCACGACTGGAAGTCTTCAAATTAGACAAATTTACTATCAAAACCTTAGGAGAGAAATATGTGTATCTATTCTTCATCTTCACTCTTCCTGTGAGCCTGACGACTGTTTCCGAAGAAGCCAGCAGCCTTTTTGGGTCCTCTAAGAAGAAAAGTGTTCTGGTTGGAGATCTCTTCAGAGCAACACCTCATCATTAAAGTCGTAATCTCAACATATTCTTACTAGACATTCATTTCTTAAAGAACACTTATCACCAGTTCCCCTATTCACTAAGTTTAACATTATAATAATTTGTATATATATATATATATACAGATTTAAGTCTCTAGTTTTTAAGTTAATTATTGATGTTCTAATGGATTTGATATCATTTAATATCAAATCTATTAGTTATTGTATTTAATGTCAATTATTCATCAGTTTTCAAATAATAACTGTTGGATGTATATATATATATTTGTTGAAATAACACAAAATTTTGTTATATCATTAGAGAAAAGTAATCTTTTATTTCTTTGCCTTCAAAACACAATTTGAGCCCTTTTCAGGACTACACACGGCAACCGTACGCGGACAATTAATTATTTATTTTAACTATATATTTCTACGGGCATTTTTCACCTAAAGATTGCCCCAACAATAAGTATATATAATTTTGATTTTATATATTTTCTAAATATATTAAAAAGTAAAATTCTATTAACTTCATAAAACTATTTCGATTTATAAACCAATCTAAAGACTCTAATATTCTCTATTTTTGATAATTGTTATCTAGTATATGTGGGTTGATCTGATGAGCTAGGCAATAAATTAAATAATGCATGCGTGAGATTCGTTTATGTTTATGATATCCCTCTCTCTGATCACGTATCTTCTTATTATGATAAGCTCAACTGGCTTAGATTAACCAATAAAATAATTTTTTTCTGGGAGCGTTTTTGTTCAGACTTGAAAATTTCAATTCTGTTATCATGCAGTAAAGAGGCTTATCGCGTCAAAATTATTATCAAAAGGGATAAAAATTAAAATATATATCTTTTATTTTTACCTTAATCTTATCTTATCCTCCAAATGGGGGTTGTACGAAGAAGTGATTTCTCTTCTCCACAAAAAATTAAAATCTTGAAACATCAACCACACTAAAACAATTATTTTACCGGTTGTATTATAGGCGTGTGAGGCATGGTCTATGACCTTAAGTGACGAGAGTAGATTTAGAGTATTTGAGAATAGGATTCTGCGAAGCATTTATGGGCCCAAGAAAGAGGAGGTCACCGGGGGATGGTGGAGAGTGCTTAGCGAGGAATTGCATGACTTCTATGCATCTCCAGATATAGTTAGAATTATAAAATCGAGAAGGCTGCGATGGGCAGGGCACGTGGCTAGAATGGGAGAAGATAGAATGGCGAAAAATATATTGGTAGGGAGACCGAGTGGAAGACCAAGGACACGGTGGGTGGATAATGTGGGAAAGGATGGGAGAGGGTAGGGATTGGAGGGGTGGGCTTGCTGCGGCCAACAACTTTCGAGTTCCGTAGAGCCACACAGATAGATAGATAGACAGATGCCTCCAAAAATCACTTGCTTAAAAAAAACTTTTCGTATATCCTGCACAAGGAGAGGCCCTATCAAGTCGGTTATTAGGTAAGTAAAATTAGGTGTCCTATGATCAGTAGAACAGGTCCTATCAACCTTTACCTTGATTTTCTTGATCGGAGGCGCTACTTTTTATCAAGTAGTTTCCCAAATTGACTCCGTCCCATAGACCTCAGCTAGAGAAATTCTCTTACCAGGGACCACGAGAATGTGAGCCAATGCTGTTACCTCCCGCCCGTGGCGCCTTCAATAAAAAAAACAACAAACAATAACCCCTCTTAAATAGATATTCTATTTTCAATATAGAAATGAAGTCCGTTGGTCACGTCACGTTTGATGTGTTTTGTATATGTTATATATTGTGTATTTTATTTAATTATTTATTTTAATATGTCATTTGTTATTATTGTTTATCAGTTTTTTTTAACATACATAGTTTTTCATTTTTGTTTTTTTGTTTTGTTATTGTAAAATAAAAAATAAAAATAAAATGATTTCTAATCCTAATCTATATAAAAATTCAATATAACGGTTTATAAACATTTTTAAGCTACTCCTAAAATTCTCTACTCTTCAAGAACACATTCTCAACTTTCTCAAGTGATAAGAGAATTCAAACGAACTCATTATTCCTTTATGAAAAGTTCAGTAATCGGGTCCAGAGATCATATGTGTATTAACTCAAATGTTACAAGTCTTGATACATCACTTGCTAAGGTTGACAATCTATTTTAATAATATTTATTATATTTTCTATTCCAAAAGTTGATATAGATTTATTTTATATTTTTATTAATATTTATTCTTATTTTTATTATTTTAGAGATATATGTGTGAATCTTTAATAAAGAATAGATCCTGTATTTTTTATCATAATGTCGAAATAAAAAAAAATAATCCATTATTAACAGAAAATATTCTTGATATTGAAGACTTAGTTAAAGTTGGACAGAAATTAAAATGTTGCCCATATTATATGGCCAAAGCACTTTGTACCAAATCCGACATTATTTTCATGCCTTATAATTATATTATTGAATCTAAGGGGAGGCAAAAGGAATTCTTTGCTCTTAAGGTAACAACTCTCTAAATTTAAAACTTGATGATAGTGATATGATGTTAAGAGATCTTATTTTATAAAGATTATTTTATTATGGGATGTTTCTTTATTTCTTATAATTATTTATTTACTGTTTCTCATTGAATACCATTACTTATTCTTGAACAATTTATCCCCAACGAAATAATATTAATATTAATAATATAAATTCATTATTTATTCAATTAAGAATGATTAAATCTGAATTTTTCAATCAGCATATTAAATCTAAACTAATTTTTTCATAATTTATTATCAACATTTATCATTAAAATCTTCTCCATTTCTAATGCTATTAACGCTCATGAAATTCTATATATTTTGTATGATTGATTTTGCTATTTATTTCTATTTTATATAAATTAATATATATATATATATATATTTCTTGAATAATAATAATAATTTTTTTATTATTGAAATTGAAATGATATTCATCAACTATGGTATTACATTTAATAGGACAATATTGTGATAATTGATGAAGCACATAATATTGATAAAATTTGCGAAGAAACAGCATCAACTAGTTTTTCAAGTACCGATATAGCAATGTGTATTGAAGAATGCACATCTGCAATGAAACTCATTGAGGATGATATTACGGGAGATAGTACAAAACATATGGAATTTAGTCCACAAAATTTAATGGAAATAAAACAAATTCTACTTGATTTAGAAGAAGTTGTTATGGAACTGGAATGTTCAAAAGAAGGTACATCATATAATTCTTCAAAAATTTTAGAAGTTTTAGAAAAAGCAAAGGTAATATTTTTTACGTAATAAATATATTTGAAATTATATAAAAAAATTATTTATTAATTTTTTATAGATAAGCAATATAAGTTTACCAAGATTAATAGATATTTTAAATAGAATAGGACTATTTTTAAGCTCAGATACTTCTTCTCCATTCAGTCGCACAGGAGCCAATTTAAATAAATTTGAAAATTTTCTCTCTATTATTGAACAATCTAAAAAAAATCAAGATAAATCCTTCAAATCATATAAGGTAATAAATATTATTACAATAATCACTATTAGGAAAATTATTTCATATTTTAGAAAAATTGTAAAAATTAAATTATTCAACTAATAATTTTTACTTTTTTAGTTATTCGTTGAAAATTTAGAGATTAAACCGAATTCAAAAAGTCGATTAGATTCTTGGGCTAATTTATCAGAAACGAATAAAAAATCACAAGGGAAAATTCTGAATTATTGGTGTTTTAGTCCAGCATTTGGGTAATAATATGAAACAAAATAATATTCAAAATAGGAATTAATCTTTATAAATTTTCTATTTCTAGAATTCAACAAATCATGTCGTTTGATCTTCATTGCATTATTATGACATCAGGCACTTTAGCTCCTTTACCACCTTTGATATCGGAATTTGGAATACCATTTCCAGTTACATTAGAAAATCCACACATTATTGAAGATAAACAAATAATGGTTTCTATTCTGACAAATGGTCCCGATAAGATAGAATTAAATTGTTCATTTCAAAATAGGTAGTTAGAAATCACTTTTTCATTTTTCTCCTTGCATTCTGTTATTAATTGTTACTATCTTATTTTAGATCCAATTCTAAGTATATGTTTTCATTGGGTGTATCATTAACTAATTTAGCAAGAACAATTCCTCATGGTATGCTGATTTTTTTTCCATCGTATACAGTAATGAATAATTTGATTGAAAACTGGAAAAGTAGTGGTATTTATGAAAATCTTAATAGCATGAAGGTAAATTTTGATATTTCGTTATATATTTCACACACACAATATATATAGATAGATAGATTATTTAAACTTTACTAATTACTAATATTTTCTTATGTTTATAGCCTATTTTTACTGAAGGAAAGAATCATAATTTTACCTCTACGATTCATGACTATTATGATAAAATCAATGATGAGAATTATAAAGGAGCATGTTTCATGGCAGTTTTACGTGGAAAGGTTTCTGAAGGTTTAGATTTTGCAGATAACAATGGACGAGCTGTTGTTATAATTGGTATTCCATACTCTCCAGTAAAAGATCCAAAAATTGTACTTAAACAAAAATACTTAGATGAAGCCAAAAACCTCGGCAATTCGGTTAAGTTTAATTTATTTATTTTAATTATTTTATTGCTTGTTAAACTTTACTTTATTTATATTTATTTTTTTTAAACAATTTGTTTTTAACAAATTGGTAAAATAAATTGATTCGACGTGATTAACAATTTTAATTCACAATTTTTATTAATTTATTTTATTTTATTAATTAATTATTAATTTATTTTATTAATTATTTTTATGTTATTCTCTAGTTTTATTTTATTCATGTGTGAATTAAATAGGAAAAGTTGTTTTAACAAGTAAACAACTCTATTTAATTAAAATATTTTGTTTTTATTTTATATATTAATATATGTTAGATATTTTATATTTTCTTTCAGTAAGAAAAATAAAAATAGATTTGGTATTTTAGTGAAAGGATACTCACATTTTATCAGAAATATCTATTTCTGAAGATTACATCTAGCACTTGATATCGATGAAGATGAGACACGGCGAGAGACTGTGTGGATGCTCTTTGCTCGATGCTCTTGCTGATACAGATGATATTCATGGTTGTTGTTTGTGTAGGAAATCCAAGTAGACTCGTAGCGATGCCCTTGGAGGCTTGAAGGCGTTGAAGTAATCGTCTTCTTTATTGTCTCGTAGACAAAATTTTGTTGGAGTGAGGACAGGTATGAAGATTAGAAAATCACCTGGATTTGTTAAATCCAGTTACCTGAAGACCTAGCTGTGACTGCGCCAGTAAAGATTTGATATCTGAAGTTTTCGTATTAAAAAAACGGTTTTGAAAGACAAAGTACCAGTTAATTTTTTTTAAGTTTATTTATTTCCAAATAACAATACTAAGCTTTACAGTTCGTGGAGAGTAGTTATCAGTATATGCAATATATAATGATTATAACATATGCAGGTAATGGTTAGGTGATTCCTGAGGTAATGAATAGATCAGTGATTATGAGGTTCTTAAACATTTCCGACTTTTTTTTCTAAATTTTTTCAATTTGGTTCTAAAAGAAAAAAAAAAGGAAAATCGTTTTTGGGACCATTTTTTTTCAATATGATAAACTTTTTCTTTGTTTGCCGCCAAATTTTTAAACCGTTAAGTGTGCCGCGGTAAAAAAAAAGGTTGAGAATCACTGGATTAACTACTACTATTGAGAGTAAATGCAGGTGATTCGCAATGAATCCCTAAGTAAAAGGGCAGAGCCTTCGGCCTTGAAGTGAGTTGACTAAGAACTGGCTATGAGAGCAAGAAGCCGTCTTTTATAATTAAATTAGTGCTGTGCTTGCAGGATTCATGACGTCATGAATTCTGCTGGCGTTGCAGAAACTGAGTCTGTAACTGTAACAATATATATATATAAATTTTTTTTTTTTTTAAATATTAAACCGCTCTAAGGATTTTCATTCACACTATAGACAATACTTATATAATATATAATTTCTATAACCTTAACTCGAGAACATGTTATTAGTATTGTTGACAACCTAATGATCCAGAGCAACAATAAGAACAATCAAAGGCGCGCTAAATCCGAAATAACATATTTCAGATTTATATATATATATTATTATTATTATGAGGTTAGAGTTATATGTCTGCAAGCATACATAAACATTTTATCTCGGACTTGCTTAACAATAATATGTGTATTAGTAATTGACATAACTTATATATATAAACTTTCAATCAACTTTTAGTCTTAAAATTCGATTTTACAAACTTGGGCCTGTTTTAATTGTTAAACCAACCCAAGGGTCCTCTCTATACAAAATAGTTCTTGGAAAGGTTACATTGACAATGTATTACCTGTATTGAAACAATTAAAAATTCATATAGATAATATAATAGACCATTACACTTGACCTTTTGGAAAGGAGTTATTTTCCTCACATGTGTTCACACCCTTGAAACTAACCCCTCCTCATCACCTACCCCTTAACTTTAATTATAAATAAGCTGTCGTTGAGTCGGACAGGTAGTATTGAGTTAGAGTTAGCTAGAGATAGAGACAGAATGCAGTAGTGACTTTTTAGTATTCCTCGATACTCATTTTCCCTCTTTCGGCCATATGATGATTGAAACTTAGTCTAGTTCACAAATAAGTATATTTTTCTTTCTTGAATCAAATATTGTCTTTTGTTCTACCTTTTAATTATCCACCATCCCAGCGGGTAAGTTAAAGACATAATAGACCATTACACTTGACCTTTTGGCATAGTCGGTTATCATAACTGGCGAGTCCGTATTCGTAACTGGCAGCAGCCAGATATATAACTGGTTCTTGATTATTTTCATCATAAGGGTATGCAGTCAATAGTTTAAAGATTGTCTTAAAGTTAATGCATATGTTGATCAGTTGTTTATAATAAATTAAGGACATTATAATATGTAAATCGAACAGTTGAATGCTATATTTTATATAGAAAAATCATCCTTTCATGTAGATCTCTAAGCAAAAGGAAGACCGAATCATTTGTTTTTCTTCTGTCTAATCTAGTGAATCGCAGTTCTTATGGATTCCAGTTAGTCTTGGGAGTCCTCAGGGTGAGGACCTTCATTGTAAATGAATTAATTTAGTTTAAATTTCTTTTTATACATTTATTAATAAAATATTAATTTTTGTAAACTAAAAATAATTTATTGTGTTTTTAGTTTTTCTAGTATTATATTATATTGTTAATATGTTTTGTTTATATGAATCATTATCCAAGTAAAGCAAATAATAATATAAATGATTTTTTAGATTATTTCTGGTAGAGATTGGTACCAATTGGAAGCAACTCGCGCTGTTAATCAAGCTATTGGCAGAGTTATACGACATTCTAAAGATTATGGCGCCATTATATTTTGTGATAGAAGATTTGCTAGTGAACATGTAAAAAGTCATTTATCCAAATGGTTAAGACATAAAATTCAAGTGGATAACAGTTTTGGACCTTTAATTCGAAATATTAGAAAGTTTTATGAATATACAACATTAAATGTTAATTTCTTTTTTCTTATTTAATAACCGTATAATTGTATTAATATGCATTTTTATTATATATTTAATTACTTAATTTTAGTTTCCGGTACTCAAAAGGGAAGAAGAACAACCAATATTTAATGAAGGAAACGAAGTTAAAAAAAATAATCAAAAAGAGGAGATAAATTTATCTGAATTATATAAGGAAGCTTCAAGTTCCTCCTCATCCATAAAAGAGCCAGCCAAAAAATCAAGCATCTTTGATTTTTCTACAAAACAAATTCAAGATATGAAATATCCACAAATTTGTAATTATTCGAAAACAACATCTACAAATACGCAAACAACCAAAAATAATTATGAAACCATTGTACCTCAAAACAAAAAGCGTAAATTCAATGTTACTCCTTTAAAAAAATATTCCGATAATAATGAATAATTTCTTTTTATAAATAATTTTAACTTGTTTAAATTAATGTAATTATAATATAATAAGAATTATTAAATTTGAATGTACAAATCAATTATTTAATTTCATATATATTACAATTAATTAAATAAGAGGGATAGTCGAGCAAATTTAACAGTATATATATAAAAATAAAAAAGAAAAAAAATGTTTATGTTTGAAAATGGGTAACGGGTAGTCTCTTATAATCAAAAACATACCTGTTAAAAAGGGGGCCAAGTTCCTATCGGCTATTTGTTTGCCTAAAAAAGGGTTCAAATCCATCCCAATGCCAAGTTTAGATGCACTTCAAAATCATTCATAATCATTTTTATCAACAGCCTGATCCACTGGTAAACATTTGGCATTCCAAAGAATCGCCACCACACCCAGTCCTCCGCCTCCTGCATCCAGGCACGCCACTTTATTCACGTCAACGGTCCATCTGGCCGAAATTCACTTTACCATACACCCAACTTAAAATATGGTATAGTTGTTAAAATACGTAGGTACATGGTTTAAAATATCTAAAATTATAATACTTAGAAATTTGAACTTGGCAGGTTTTCGTGCTGTACAAAACACTCAGTCCCACACCAAGTCCTCCGCCTCCTGCATCCAGGCACACTACACGCCACTTTATTCACGTCAACGGTTCATCTGGCCGAAATTCACTTTACCATATACCCAACTTAAAATATGGTATAGTTGTTAAAATACGTAGGTACTTGGTTTAAAATATCTACAATTTTAATACTTAGAATTAGCAGGTTAATTTATATATTTAAATAATAAATATAATTATACAATTAATCTAGTGTTAGGTACAGTAATCTAGTGTTACGTACAGTAAACCTGCCAAGTTCAAATTTCTAAGTATTATAATTTTAGATATTTTAAACCATGTACCTACGTATTTTAACAACTATACCATATTTTAAGTTGGGTGTATGGTAAAGTGAATTTCGGCCAGATGGACCGTTGACGTGAATAAAGTGGCGTGCCTGGATGCAGGAGGCGGAGGACTGGGTGTGGTGGCGATTCTTTGGAATGCCAAATGTTTACCAGTGGATCAGGCTGTTGATAAAAATGATTATGAATGATTTTGAAGTGCATCTAAACTTGGCATTGGGATGGATTTGAACCCTTTTTTAGGCAAACAAATAGCCGATAGGAACTTGGCCCCCTTTTTAACAGGTATGTTTTTGATTAGATTTCAATACTTTTTTTTAAGAAAGCTTCCTATTTTTTCCTTTTTGTGCCGCGCCCGCGTCCATTCTTAGCCTTTGAAGTAATTTTGTGTTTAAAAAAATTGCAAATTAAAATTTAAAGTAAAATGGTTTAACACTATTATATATATTTATAATTTACACCTAACGCTACTTGTATAGGTAAAATGTCACTTCCGGTAGTCAGATCATGATGAAATTTGGTATCTGAATTTTTTTCATATTTTTAAATCTATATACAAAATATGAAGCAAATATCTCGAAGCAAACTGGTACTTTACGTGAAAGGTAAACGCAACCAGTGTAGGTAAAGTACCACTTCCGGTTAACCGATTTTGACGAAATTTTAAAAGAAATCTACAAACTGTGAATAATATCGGTGTACCAAATTTCAAAGTCCTAGCTTGATTAGTTTCTGACAAAACCAATGAATTCGTTTGAATTCGTTAAAATCGCATTGATATTCGATTATAACAACTCAAGCTTGACCGATTTCTTAAATTTCATAATTTTTTGTTAACCTACTTATAACACACGACCTGTATGCCAAATTTCATAGAGCTAGGACAATTGGAAATACCCTAAGAATTTTGTTGACCAATCAGTGAATCAGTTCCAAAATAAGCTATTTTCACAGGGTCATATTTCAGGATCCACTGAAGCTATAACTATGAAATTTGGCATACTGCTTTAGTTCTAGGATATGACTATGTAGATAAAATTTTATCTCTGTACTTGCAATAGGCACTGAGATACAGGGGGGTCAAAAGTGACTCCAAACCATTCGTGTAAATATACTTACGGCATGCGCGCGGCTTGCTGGAACTTGGCCGGCGCACTGCCGTGCGCATAGATCTATCGTCCCAATAGTAAAGTTTCTATTTCCTGATTTCTTCTAGGAAGAATCATATCCTTTGACCTTTGACTCCTTTCAATCCATTCCTTTACTATCCCCTCCCTGATCCTTGAAAAAATGAACCTTATTTGGATGAGATAGATTCATTAAAAAGGAAAAAAAAAAAAAATATTTACTCATTAGAAGGTTGTGTGAAGGAATGTGTGTGGCGGGGGGGGATTTAAGTTTATGCTGATTTCGCGCATGACCTATACAACCACTTAACGAGTGAGACGTTTCTAATACTCTACTAAATGTTTCTAACTGGTCGACTATTCACCTCCGTCAGGTGACCTTCACCCTTGCTAGCGTTTGAGTGCACCTGTCAGGATTCTTATTTTATTTGAAATATTTCACTAATTTTCTTTTAAATTGCCATCTTATTCATTCAATCTTTATGGAATTTTATAAAATCATCACCAGGTCTTTGAAGATAAACATAAAAAACAATTTTTAATAAAATCTATTTTCAATTGATAGCATTTGCATCGTATATTCTCTTCGTATAAAATGAAAGGTATTAGTTGAATTAAAAAGCATAATAAAAGGATTACTTTGATGTAGTAAAATATAGATATGTACTTTATAGATTATCCTATCATAATAAATAAATAAGTACCGGGACCCCGAGCCTCGGCTCAAAGTTTTTATTTTAAATTTCCAATTTCTGCCAATAATAGATAAAACAATAAAATTCTCGTTATGAAACGTAAATTTATTTTTATGGTTATAGAATTTAAAAGAGTAGCGGGTGGACCCTCTCTATGATCCCGATAGATATAAGCTCAAGACACAACTTTTCCTCACCTCCCATGCAGGTAGTCGCGTCTCCAATCCTATCTATTCCATATTAAAATATATATATGTATATTATTCCCATATACTCCATCCAACCATTCTAGCCAACCTGTTTCATGACTCACAACCATATAATCATACAATAGCGGATCCTAAAACAAAAAGAGTAGAGAAAGCTGGAAATAGTTAGGGGAGGTCTACATCCGAAAATGGATAAGAAAATGGGCTTTTTTTTAAAAAAAAATTTAAAGGTAAAGATCAAGATTTAATTGAATATTAATTAGTGAATTGAAAGGAAAGTAAAATCAGCACCTATTTCAAATACAATTCTATTATATGTGCTTAAATTAAATTATTCTTTTCCCTCATTACTACTCTCAATATAATTTTTCTTGAATTTATCAAGTATTGTCAATTATTTTGTTAATTTGGTCCAAGTTTTTTGATGGCCTACACGAGATGCTTAATGAAACTTGAAATAAATTATTTTTTATGAAAAAAAATCAGATAACAATGTTTTTCAAAATATTAATTGCTATCTATGGCATCAACCACTTACCACTTCCTGTTATCGAAAATGAATGAAAATAAATTCTGGTATCTATTTAAAATTTATAAAAAAAAAAAAAAAAGAGTCGAATAAATTATAAGATACATTATGTATGTATGTATCAACTTAACTTTCTCTTTTATGGAACCGTTGAGATTTATTAATTCATTGAATGAAAGATCATACATGTCTTTTATTTATAATAGAGATGATCTATACAAAGTGATTTGACAATTGAGAAATTCCTAGAAAGTCTGATTGTATGTTTGTTTGTAAGAAACTTGTACAATTTTTCAAACCTAGAGACAGTAAAGTAGTTTTAGGATTATTTTAAAGAATGAGAGGTTCATAGCAAATTTTTAATATAATACTATATACTATAATATAATATTACATACAAGATCAAGGCTCTTTGTTATTTAACATTTTATTAAAGATAATATACATATAACATGATATAATTAATATTAAGAAAATAACTGATTTGTCAATATTTAAAAAACAGTAATAATTATTAAAATTAATAACACTTACATTTTTGTAAAAATATTAATAAGTTTAGAAAAATATAAAAAAAATGTTTTTCATATATCATCAATTATATAATTAAATATATAAATATAATTAAAAAATATATATTCAATTTGATTTATGTCACAAATAGTTTAATATTAAGAATGAAAATGAGATAATATATATTTATATTATTCCAAAATTCTTTTTTATAATTTTGATAAAACATAAATATATACTATCTCATTTTTAATCATCTTTAAAAATAATAACATTTCGAATTAATCTATTATTTTCCTATTTAGTCTTATTAATAAATAATATAAATGCATAAGTTGGTAATCATTACTTTAAATATTAAAAATAAAATGTACAATAATACAATTATTATATAGTTTAAAGAAAATATATGAGTATATCAAATTATTTATTAGTAAAATTAATTGATTTAAAATTAAAAATTCTAAACTGATATAAAATTTAATGGAAATAACATTTGATTATTTTTTTAGTTAAAATAATTATACAAAAATAATAGTATATACTAATATATATAAATATATATATATATTTTCAGAACTATGTTTCAACATTTTGAAACAGAGAGGCTTTCTTTTTAAACAGTTCCTTTCTTTTGATTTTTTCCTCTTCCTCTTTTTTCTTTTGTTGTTGTTCAAATAAAATATCATTTTTAATTTTATCATTTTTATTTAAATCTTCAATCTAAAATTCAAATAATTCTTGATTAAAATCATTTATATAATAATAATAATATTTATATTTAAAATTTAAGAGACCAATAAAATATTTATTATTAATGTCTAACTTGAATGTTTTGGGAAATTATCAAATTGTATGTTAAATAATTTCGAATGGTGGTTCTGACATTTTTATGATTATATTATTATGATATATACCATTTTTACATTATTTACCTTTGCTTCAAAAAATTTCTTTGCCCCTTCAACTCCCACTTCTTCTACATTAATTTCTGTGAGTCTTGTCAAAGCTTTTAATCCACTATTTTCAGCCAATTCACCAGCATTTGCCTTTCTATATATCATCATAAACTGAAAAATAGATTAAATGTTTTATGTATAATCAATGTTTTTTATAATTTAGTTTTAGTTAAAAAGAAAAAATATTTGATAAGGAAGAAATAAATGAATCACCTCACGAAAACTGATTTTTCCATCATTATCTTCATCAACTTCCTTGATCATTGATTTTAAACTTAAATGGGTTTGAGGTGCTCCAAGTTTTTCCATCATTACTTTTAATTCTTGTAAATCCAAAAATCCATCTTTCCCATGATCGTAGCTAAATATATAATTAAGAATTCAAAAACATTTTATTTTTAATAAATTCACCAAAAACTTACCTATTAAATTTGTTTTGATATTCTCGTATTTCATTTCTTGAAAATTCACTAAATTCTATAAATATATTTTTCTTTATATTCTTAAATTTATGACATGGTTCTTCTTCCAAATCGTTAATTTTTTGTCTTCTTGTTAAAATAGTATTTAATTCATTTTCTATCATTTTGCATATATTTAATTGATGAAAACAACAAAAGTGAATATATAATATCGATAAATGCCAAGTTTCTATATAGATATGGATCTATATATTAATCAGATTCAGAATTAATTAATCATCAAGATTGATTTTAATTAAGATATAAAAAATCAAAGTTCAATTGATAAGAAGAAAATGGATACCATTTGGAAAAAGTAAATATGTTAATTAAAATAGAGAAATGAAATATTAAAGGTTTGTTCCAGCAGGCAGTAAATTAGTCAGAATCATTAGAATAGTTAGAAAGGGAAATTTTCTATTACAACAGGATAGCAATTTGCTGGAACCTCCTACTCACTCCTACTATGAATGTATAATATACCACGAACCTAGTGAACTATTTAAAAAAAAAATAAACTGGTAATAGTACGGATTGGTAAGGATGCTCTGTGCGTGATAGTCTGTGTGAGTCTCTGGTGCTCTGGTGAGTCTGTTCTAGTAACCTTGTGACAATTAGAGGTACGAGGATTATGAAAGAACCGGGTCTTCAACACGTTAAAGAACGAACGGTTCTTTTGAACCGGATGATTTGAATCGATTGAAATATCTTAGATATTTATAAATCCAAGAGAGAGAGAGAAGAGAGAGAATCATGGAATAATAAACAGTGACGTTATCACAATTTTTCAAAATAAATAAAACTATATTTGCATATTCATATTTACTCTAAATATGTATATATTTTATATAGAAGATGCATAAATAACCTTACATACAAATAAGTATCCCGGAATATTAATATTTAGAGGACTAAAATGTCAAGTCCCCACACCTTAAAAATAAAATTTTAAATTGATTAAACTTCTATATTTAAGCACATTTGAATATTGTGGTTCCAAATTATCCAAACAATCTGGAAAGAACATTTTCTTTCTCCTTTTCTTTATATGTATTCTCTATATATTTATATATAAATAATTTATAAAAAAAACATATACATTTTTTTTAATTAATAAAGTAAGGTATATATGTAAATTAAAGTTTCAAAAATTTATAATAGAATTTCAATTATAAATATAAATATATGATAATATATAAATACTTATGTTATTTACTAAATGGTAAATAAAAAAAAGCATAAAAATCATTAATTTCTATTTTTATATTTAAATAAAATATTATATATTTATTTTGTTATATTTTTTTAAATAATAATTTTAATAAAATAAAACAAATATATCTAACTTGAAATAAGAAAGGAATAGCTTAAATAACATAATTTAATTTAAAATTCGAAATTTATCTCTTTTTCTAATATCTATTAAGAGGGCGCTTGGAAACCTCATTTTTTGCACAAGTCAAGGGTCTATATTATCTGACGTCTATGCTCTGTATATTCAATGGATTGTAATATCTATGATTAATCAATCTTTTCATTTTTGTTTCAATATAATTAGTTTCTACGCAACTTCTTTTTCTTGTTTTGTTTTCATTTCACTAAGTAAATATAAAAACCCTTTTCTAAAAAGTCATTACAGTGTACAAGTGAATTCAACTTTTTGAGGTGTTGTTAAAATTTCCAGGGTAAAGCAACGCCATGTTAAGTCAAAAGATCCAATCAATAATTTTATATAGTTCTTTAAGAAATATTGTGATAGCTAAAATGCCAGTGAGTAATGATCCTATGAGCATCCACGAATTGATTTCGTTTACAATAATTCCCTTCATTGAAGAGGAGGATACCTGATGGCGATCGACAAATATTCGCAGTCTCGTCGGTTCACGTATCCTTGTTTGACGGTTCGGTCGGTTCACTCCCAAGGACTCACGATGATATATCATGGATAGAGAATAATTTTATTTTTCATCTACCGCATCATTCCAATGTTTGATTTCATACTTTATTCTATTTCAGTTTATATAATCTCCTATATATATTCTCTTGAAATTTTTAATTTCTCACTTGAAAATTTTAGTTCAATGTAAAAATGAAAAAAAAAAAATTAATTCTACTTAATCATAATAATAATGGTACTAAATATATTATAATATGAATATTATTAAATCATTGTTATAAAAAGGCAAATGGGGATTTATGTAATATATCTATATCTATCTATCTATCTATCTATATAGATAGATAGATAGATAATATTTGATTAAATTTGAATCAATTAAGAATTGATTTTAAAAAATAAAACAGGAAAATCTTAATCCTAATGTATACATTTTCCATTTTCTACGATGATATATCACGGAGAGCTTCGTTAAAAATCGTGTTCGGTTTATTCTCCGGAATGTTACCCTCTCGTAATCGAATTCGCAAACTTCGCGAAAATCGGTTCTTGTTCGTTACTCGATAATTCGTTCTTTAGAATAGCATGATTGCTTTTGTCCAAATGCACAGCTACTAGATGCATTTTGGTCTTGAAGGTTCTTTTCTCTTTCCGTCCTTTCGATATTCGTGTTCTCTTACGTTTCGTTAATTCGTTCATCGTCACAAATCGCGTTTTACATTTAAGTATACCTCTTCATAAGGTAAAAGATGTAAAACAATTGCCATGCATTACTTTGTAACATCATTTTTGTAAGCCCAGAAAAAAACCTTTTCAATTCTTCTTTTTCTTCTATCATTTCTTTTTGAAAACCAAACCAATATACTAAAACTTCTTATCTCTACAGATGTCTTCGGATAGTTTTAAAAAAAGAACTTCTTCGAGTTCAAGACTTCGAATGGATAACTATACGCCATCAAGAAGCTCTCGTGTGAAAAGTATGCTTTGTTTTCAACTTTAACTAGAATTAAACTAATTATGAATAGATAGATATAAAAGAAAAAATGAATTTCCAATAATTATTTGTTAGAATAAACAAAAATTGAAAAAAAATTAAAAATAATTTTATTTCCTATTATCGATAGAAACAATATAAATATCGTTCGATTATGAATTCATATTAAGAACAAACGAAACGAATAAAACAGGCTTAATAGAATCGATTTCCTAAAGTCTATTTTTAAGCCTAAAAAAATTAGATAATGTTATCTCGATTCATAATGGCAAAGGGTTGGTAATAATTCATTTTAATTTGCACATCACCCATAAAACCATTCCAATTGATTAAGAATATCTATCACATACAAATTTGTCTCCTTTGCATTGATTTCAATGTAAAATGGAAGTGACTATGAACATTGTTCGTGAATTGCTTGTTATTGCTCACCCTTGTTCAAAGTCTGTACGCATCTTAAAACATATCTCTTGTTCTATTTAAAAAAAAAAAATTAAACTTATAAACTTTTATGCCTTATTGATCATTGATAAATTTTATGTTATTTTAGCATCACCACCAAAAAGAAAAGAATTAGACACTGTCATGAAAAAAGCACGTAAAGAAGGTTCATCTCAAAGCAATTATTGGAATAAGAAATTACTTGAAGTTGAAGAAAAAGATCCTAATAGGTATTATATTACAATGTTGTTGATTATCTTACACATCTTCATCTTCCCACCTGTCGATGTGGGTGTACAGATCCTCCACCAATCCTCCTCATTGCCTCCTCTCTTTTCTTGGACTATTCTTTTTATTTTTATTTTTTACCGTCCGTCGATAGGAAGGGAAGGTATTGTTTTCACACCAAATTTCACATGTGGAAATTTTTACATATTTCCACGAATCATGCATTTTGTTAATAGAAAAAAAAAAAATTTTAGCATGATGTCTGTCCGTCCGTCCGTTGGGTGTCGGTATAGACGTGTAAAGCTTGAACGGCTCAACGGATTTTGATAAAATTTGGTATATTTACTTAATGCATTAGTACCATGAATTCATCAACTTTTGGTGTGTATCCGGAAACCGAAAAATGGTAGTTTCCAAAGTAAAGTAATTAATTAATTTTATATTCATTGTCGCAAAATATTTCACTTAAAATATAGTAGTAATTAATAATTGAGTAATTAAACTTAAAATAAAAACCAAAATAATATAATTTAGTCATTTTAATTCAAGTTTTTAAAAATATTTTTTTTTGATACTTTATATATATATATATATATATATATATATATATATATATATATAATGTTGTTTGGAAATTAATTTATTTTAAATCGTCGTCGTCATTTTTTTCTCATACATTTAATTATATTTAATTAACTTGTAGGCAGTATTTGATGATTTCATTAAAATAAACAAAAAAAAACACTCGTTTATATGACCTTTCTAATCGATGTATTTTCACTAGTTGAATAATTATATAATTTTATTTTTTTAAAATAATAAAAAAAAATTAATATTTTTTAAGTAATAAAAATTAAAATTGTTTAATTTAAAACAAAAATTATTTATGAAAGAGGTCATTAAAAACTATTAATAAAAAAAATCGAATTATGGAATAAAAATAATTGGAAAAGTAAAACTGAGTGAGAGATTAAAAGCAAAGTGATCTCGAAAAGGGGAATAAAGATGGGGGGGGGAGTTTGTTCATAATATTTGTGCCACACACACATACACAAACATATGTCAACAGGAAAACTCAAAAATGTTTGAAAAAAATTATTTTTTTCGATTGAAAAGTAATAAAATATTTTTATTAAAGACAACTTGTTCCAACACTATAATATATATAAATCTTTTAAATAAAATAGTGTGATGTAATTATTAACACACAATGTCTTAACATTCAAAACGAAAATGTAGAGAAATTGAAATACTTCGGTTCGGTAATCATGAAGGATAATAATATTCGAGAAGAATCTAAATCGAGGTTGTAATCGGGTAACGCCTGTTATCATAGAGTTTTTTTTTTTTGGGGGGGGGGGGTTAGGGGGGAAAATCTTTTCAGACCATACAATAATCGTCATTACTGCGTGTGTGGTGTAACCACTAAAAACCTAAAATTGATTTAAACATATTCACACATTAATGATATCTTTTAAGTGTTTTTTACTATCTCGCCAGAGATAGTATTGCGATCACGAAAATTTTCGATGTTGAGATTTTGATGTTTTTATACTTTTTGAAGGTTCCTGAATCATTTTCACTAAGGTTGAGAAAAATGTCTGTGTGTGTGTGTGTGTGTGTGTGTGTGTGTGTGTGTGTGTGTGTGTGTGTGTGTGTGTGTGTGTGTGTGTGTGTGTGTGTGTGTGTGTGTATGTAGGCAAGATTACGCAAAAACGGTTTGAGCTAGAATGATGAAATTTGGTACATGGACATTATTCAAAATTCATAGTTTTCTATCAACTTTTGAGAAATGTAGCTCAACCGGAAGAGGGTCATTACCTACAACGTTTTGATTTTTTTTCCTCTAAAGTGACCGTAAAAATAAAGATATATGTTTGATAATTTTTCACATGATTAATAATTGTATAAAACTGCTATATATAGAATTTCAGCTTGATTGATTCGCTGAAATTACCAGAATTAATTTTTTAACACTGCAAATCTCACGCGCCAACACGTGACGTGGTGCCATCAACAAAAAGCCAAACATGCGCTGGTTTAATATTTATTATTTATTATTTATAATTTATAATTAATTAAATTTAATTTAAATATAATATATTATGTTATTTAATCCAATTCAAATTGCGAGATAGTCGAGTGGAGACACTCCAGCTAATTTTATTTTTATTTTTTTTTCTACTATTTAACTTTGATTTTAAAATAAACGCTTCTTGTTATTAATTATTGCAATGAATTTTTCCATTTTTCATTTCTTAAAAAAAAATGATTTAAAGAATTCATATTAAATTCTTTGAAATAAAATGAAATTTCTGTTACTATAACAATGTTATATTCATTATTAATAGGTGGAGACATAGTGGTTTTAAAGAATTATATGGAGGAAATTCCTCTCCTCAAAGTTCTAATACTACAAAGCAAAGGTCCAGAAGTCGTTCGCGTGGTTATCGGCGTAGTCGGTCTAAAACCTTTGGACGTGCTCGGTCCAGATCGAGATCTACCTCCCGATTTAAAGAACGGAGACCCCATACACCAACAATGCGGCCCGTAATTAATATTTCTTAAAATTATTTTTATATATTGGTAATTTTTTAGAATGTTTTCTGATCTATTTTGGGGTATACATTTTCAGGTTACTGTGCGTTCCAATAGTTCTAGAAAATCTCCTAGACCTCCACGCCCAAAATCTACTTCGCCAAGTACTCGATCGGTAACTAGTTGTTCTGATGAATCCTGTTCTGTATGTTCTCCAAAAAACAATAGAAGAATCATTTCTCAAGGTCCCATAACAGTTAATAGAGTTCGTCCAAGAGTGTCACGTTTAGGGTAAAAAAATAATACTCTTATGAATGATTATTTAATTTGTTTAAAAATGAAATAATATTTTTTAGAACTAGATCTTTTCCTGTTGTACGTAATCGATCGAGTAGGAGTCGACGAATGCGTTCTGGACCTCCTGTTGATCCACGTGGACCACCTCCAAGTCCCCCTCCTGCAATCAACAAAGCTATTAAAGTAAAACGCAAAGAAAAGGTATTAGCTTATAACCTTTATAATTTATATTTTATATTTAAATTTTAAACATATATTGTAGAGAAATTCGAAAAAAGATAAGGAATCAAGCAATATATCAAATCCAACTTCAAGTAACATCAAAATTAGACCCGAAATAGGTTCAATAGCTAGTAGTTCTTCTGGCAAGAGAAGAAGAACTGATATTCATGTTCCTGAGGTTAATGTTACCAGAAGGTAACTAATATATTATATTATTTGTTTTATCATTTTTTTACCAACAATTATAATAATAAATTAATGGTTGCATTTTTTATTTTTAAATGTATATATATTTTATTTGAATTTAATTATCCTTGAATCTATTTATAAATTGTAGACGTCCTTCGCCAACTGGAAGTGGATCAGATGATAGTTCCACATCTTCTGTTACTTCTGGAGGTGGTGGTCCACAACTTACACTCTCAGAAAGATTTGGTAAAATGGCTCAGTGGTCGGTTGACAGACGGGATTTAGATGGTGTAAAAAATTTAAGAATTACTAAAAATTCCGACAACTCTGATTTAAAGGTAATTTTTCATATATATATTTTAAGCAAATCACACTTAAAAAAATAGATATTGATTACACAAAACATAATAATTGATATAATAAATATTAGCAACTAAAATGAGTGATTAATAATTTTGTTTTTCATATTTTCATGATTATAAATTCAATGAATTGTCATTTAATTTTTTAGGTTGTTATTGAAGGAGACCGATATCCACAATCAAGCCCAGGTTTATCTTTGACAGATCGACGTTTGGGAATTTGCTATCCAGAATCCCTTCATGTAGGTCCCATGGGCCTTGACTGCTGGGATGATGTTAGAGTACGATATAAGTATTATAAAGAGCGAGGTTATTTAGGCAATCTTACTTTAGACGATTATATCGAATGGGAAGAATGGTGGTATAAATATCAAGAATGGTTAGACAACGAATCTTACTATGAACAATGGTGGTCACATCAAAATATTCGGAAGCATAGAAGAATATAAATATTTATTAGAATATATATATTTATATATATATATATATTAGTAATACGCTTATGAAAGTACATATAATCACATTAATTTATAAAAATTCTGATTAATATAGTTGATAACTTATTTAAAATAAAACATTTTTTCAACTAATAATTTTTCATTAAATATTAAATGTGATAAAATTGCGTTATATATTTAATAATGTGATTATTTCCATTCTTTGACAGTTTTATTTCATTTGACACCAATTATTATTAAACAGTCAATTGTAGTTTAATTTCTTTTGAATATCAATTTCGTAATATTTATACTTTTAGATACAAAAATCAATTTTTTTTTTTTTTTTTTTTTTTTTTTTTTTGTCTTCTATTTATATATTATTATATATATATTTATATATGTCTTACATCACTTATTTTTCTTAATTACAACAAAACGAATGTTGGGCAAATTTTTACTTATTAAGTTATTTATTTACTAAATTGAAAATATTTTATATTTTGTAAAAGTAAAACTAAACATAAAAAGGTAAACATTCAAGGATAATTTAAATTAAACATTTATAGAAGCTGAAGAGGAGAAAGCTTTATATTGTTTAATAATTGAAAACACACAAATTAAAGATTTAAATTAGAAAATATATTTAGAGTTTAAATTATCTCTATAAAGTATTTATTTTGTCTTATGTTTAGTTTTAGTTTTACAAAATAATAATACTTTTACTTATATTCACATTGATCGTTAATATGGCCTCCCATTTATGAATATAAGAACAAATATAAGTATCATATAAAATCATTTTATATTATTGATTTACAAAAGATATTCGAAATCAAATATTTTAGAGGGGTATAGAAATAATTATTATTTGTATTTTTTTATAATAATAATTTCCAATATATATATAAAATATCCTCTATATTTTAAATAAGAACTTTCGCTTAATTTAATTTCACGAATTAGAGAGGAGAGCTAATCTTATTTGAACTTTTTCATAATAATCTTTGATGAGAAAAATTTTAAATAATTTTTTAAAAATAAGATATATATTACCTATCTATGAAATGTAAATTTTCTTATCATTTTATATACAAATGTATTTATCTATTCAAAATCTATAAATAATATTAATGGTTAGCGGGAATTTTTATGAGGTCATGGCCAAAAGTTTGACAAACTATGATCAAGTAATTTTTAGTTTTTAATTAGTTCTCAAGTAAAGATTTCTATTATAAAAATTCTAAAGTATGTAATTTTATTTTCATTTTGGTTCTTATTATTTTATTTAATTGAATAATATATGTTAATATATTATAAAAATTAGGTTGTATGACTATTCAAATATAAATCTTGAATAAAAAGTTGGGATATATTTAAAGGACCTTTATTTATCATAAACATTTTTTTAAATATATCTTGTAGAATATGTTAGATCATATTTATTTATTTTTTTTTTTAAGTTTGAATATAATAAAAATGTAAATCGATTAGAGAGAAAATAAATTTTAAGACAAAATAAAAATTAATAAGTGTCGAACTTCAATTTTCATTTATGTAGATGAGTTTTTTTACCCTTATCGACTTTTTTATAAGTTCAATTGATAATAGGTGGGTAGGACTTCAGATTTGCTGATCAGTTTTTTTAATTTTATTGACCCTCGTAATCCAATTTCATTTTATTTAAAAATCCAAATTTTCACGATTATTTGATAATTATAATAAATATTTTATCCTAATTTTGTCAACTCATTTTCCAGTTCAATATACTATATACTATGAACTTGAATATATGAATTATATTTTAAAATATAAATCAATAAAATCCGTTTCTGATTCTTATGCAAACTGGGGAACAAAACCAATTAGTCAGTTGTATTACACGAAAAAGATTGAAAAATATAAACATAACGAAAAATTAAAAATTTAGGCACCTGGGTGATGATACGAATTGTTACCCCCATAATTATTGAACTTGAGACAGCATTAAAAGAATTAATTTGAACTTTATTCCATTATTTATTATAAACAAATTAAAGGTATTCCTTGTAAAATTTCTTTCTTTTCGTTGCTTAAAATGGTTTAAGGATAACCCTGTCGATAAGACATTAAAATTTACTTCCCTTTTTATTATTATAAAACCATTACTCCTTAGGGTAGTATTAAAAAAGTGAAAAAAATGAAGTATTAAAAGAGAATATTAAAATTCATATTCAATTTAAATCTGTAATGTTAATTAATAAGTTCATTGCTATTAAATCTATCTTTCAATCTATGTAACTTTACTGAATTCTAACAAATGGTTACCTCTTTGAAAAAAATTACTGTTAAATATAGTATAGTATTAACTAAGATTACAATTAAATCTAACAGGAGGAAGTTGTTTTTAATTATGAAAAATAAAATAAACTGATTTTCTAAATTCTCCTAAACTTGTGGACCCGGGTTCGATTCCTGGGCTTGGAAAGGGAATTTTATTTTTTCTGACTTGATGGGCGCTGTCTATTGAGAGGATGTTCAAAAACCAAAGGTTTTTTCTAGAAATGGATGGAGATTAATTTAAAATTTTAGGAATGAAAGAAAACTAACAAGAAGATTTTCATCAAATTTAATCCAAATTGTTAAAGAGTAGATTTTAAGAAAATCTGAAAAAAGCTTAAAATTACAAGATTATAATTGAATTTCCAATAAATAAATTTTAATGTAAAAGTTTGTTACATCACAGTGGAAGATCTACATTAAATATAATATTGAAACATTCGAGCATTTAAAGATTTTGCTCAAATCTGGCTTTATACATACACATTCATAGTCCAATATTTGAAAATAAGTTTTTTGGATCTTGATGTAGATATATGAGTAAGAAATGATCCCTAAAGAAACTGCCTCTGGTAAAGCAGTGAAGTTATGAAGAAAGGAATTAATAAGGGAAAAGTCATCTGATGGAGGCTGAGAGGATCTTTGAGAACCAATGAGGAAGGAGCTGATTGAATTTTATTATATTATTATTATTGAAAAAAAAAATTGTTCATGTAAAGATATGTTTATAAAAATGTAATAAATATAACCCTTAACTCCAAAATAGAAGAAGGCTATGAAATATTGAATAAATAAATATAATATCATCAATTGTCATTTGTTGTTTTAAGACTTTTAAGAGCCTACAAGAACAAATTCAGACTAGACTTGATTATTTCATGAGATCTAATGTAATAGGAAATTTTGAAAGTTCTAAAAGTTTACTCTTGATAATTATGTAAATTAGGAGAAAAATAATTTTTTATAGCTGAATAAAAGAAAGGAATAGAACTAATAAATGCCAAAACTCCTCCAAACATTGGTTTGTACCAGATCCAAGCAAGTGAAATGATTAATAATGACATTGAGCTGGATACAGCAAAATCGATGGAACCATTTCCAATTACCAATATATTATATAAAAAAGTGTAACGAACAACTGAAACAAACAAAACATGTGTTATTATATTTTATTTAATTTCAAATTATATTTATATCAAAATCATTTTTACATTCGATATTTAAAAGGTGGGTTATACAATTGGCTCCAAGAAACATTAAAAGCCAAGCAGCTCCTCTTAACGACCATGTGGAAAACCAATTTTGAGCCAATTCATGAAGAAACATTTCTTCAACTGTATACTCCCCTTGTCGTAACATTAAAATTGTTTCTCCGGAGGTACTTTTAAAAGGGACAAGGTTTTTGCCTGACTGCATTGCGATAATACTTACCTATAAAATATTCCATCTATTTTATATATACAAAATAAACTTGATCAAATTCTAAAGAAATTGGAGGTAAAATATAAAGTTAATGGAAATAAAAATTGGGTTTTTTATTTGTAGAATGTTTGTAAATTAAATTGTTTTTGAATAAATTATAAAATTTAAATAATTAAAATTACCAAATCTCCTGATTTTCCAGCGTAAGAAAACTGTATTCTAATATCTCCGATATCGGGATTCCAAACATCTTGGCTATGATAATAAAGACCAGAATGCATTTTAATATCGCGCCGTTCTGGACGTTCATCTCCAGTAATAAGAATGAAATCAGTAAACATATTTTTTAAGTCAGGACCAAGAACGAATCCTCCTACTTTGACATGATCACTAACATAAATTAAACTGTTTAAAGGAATTTCTCTAAAAAAATAAATAAAATCAAGCGGTAAATCATAAAAAAAATCATATTCAATTTTTTATTAAAATTTACTTCGGATTATAATGTCCATTTTGAATATAAAATTGAGATGAATCCATTAATTTATCTTTCCATTCCATTACATACGAGAAACTTACATCGGATTGTTGAATATCTTCAGGTTTATGACTGTAATGAAAAACAATATCTTTTCAAAGAAATAAAAATAAAATTATTTGTATAAGTAAAATAGATATGTAAATTGTCTAACTTTTCATGTTGATATTCCACCCATTGATACATTTGTACTCTCCGTTTAAGTTTTACTGCAGGTAAAGAAACTCCATATTCAGGTTCAGTTAAAGGTTCTCTAATTTCAAGTTGGCCTGTTAAATGTATAAGTCTTCCATTATTTTCTTCAGATACTGTATTTAACATTTTTAACGATAGAATTAATCCTTTTGCTTCCTCAAGGGAACGAGACATTTGTACTGCTTTACCCTTAGAAGACAGAAATTGAAACTCAAAATAGGATTATAATTAAAAAAAAAAAACAAATAAAGTTTGTAAAATAAAGTCTGACCTCATTCCAAAATTGAAGCCACATTCCAAGAGAAAATACAATAAAACCTATAATTGATGTAAGCCATGATGAAGACCACTGATCAATTAAATTTTGTTGTGCTCTTCTATGCGGTTGTGAAAGTCGATGATATGAACTAGAATAGTTGAGATACTATAAAAAGTTTAGGATAATGACTTGGTATAAAAATGATTGGATTGCCCTTAATTGTGTCATGAAATCATCACACGATTTTCATTTATGACAACAAATATATATATATTTATAAGATGATATACAATTCTTTTAATATCTAAAGCAATTATTTTAGTTAACGATTATAAAAAATTAGTTTACAAAACTAAAATAGGTTTGTAGAACCTTAAGTATAATACATTTTATCAATTTTATTTTTATTTCTACTATTAGGTTTTTTGGGTCTTTTTGTCTATTTGATTAATCCAATGATGTATAATAAAAATGATATTCTCATAAAATCTTTTCTCCCATTCCTTTGATATTTTTATATTTTCCATATTCATTGATTTATTTCCTGTTTATTTTCAATATTGCTATTCTTTGTACACAATTACCTTATGACGGTTTACTAAATATTCCCTTTTTTCCTGTTTTATTTTATTTTATCATGTTGTCTATTGTTTATTTCTTCTATTTTAAACAACTTTCCGTAAAATCTTCGATGTATACCTACCTACCTTTACCTTTCTTCTTCTACCTTGTGTGTCTAAATATTCATTCTAATATTCCAATAAATAAAATAATATTGCATCAAGTTTTAACATGTTTTGGAAATAAATTAATACATATCATAGGATTATATAGAACTGTTATGGCAGAGATTTAATGGGACGAACAATTTATTGAAATAGGAAATAAATAAGGATAAAATGTATTTAATAAACTTAAAGATCTATTTGAAGCAATTATAGTTTTATGAAATTTATATTTTTTATATATTTATATTATTAATTATATATATTTATAATATTTAATCTATATCTATATCTATATCTATATATATTTTGTATTGTACACAATTAAGGGTAATTGTAAAAATTAAAAATTATAAATACTTACATTATTTCTATGCATTTTGAAATATTAATTGAAATTTGAAACTTAAAAATATAGTAATTTAATTATTTTATGCATAAATACACGTTAACAAGTTAACATCGATTTAGACAGCAAGTCTTTTGACAAATGCAGATATATATATATATTAACTAATATTCATTCTAATTGTCTATTTTGAAATACATATCAATACATTTCAAAAGACAGATGAAAATGAAAATATGAATTAGTATAAATGATTCTACTGTGTGTGTGTGTCAAATTGGAAAATAGGTTCTTCTGTTGGCAATAGTAAAGGAAAAAGTTACATATGTCAAATTTTATCTAATTATTCAAAATCAATCTTTTTAGATAATGTTTAGATAATGTTTATGGCATTTTATATTTTATTATCGATTTTTAAGCTATCCAATTCTCTTTAATTCAATAAATTAAAAAAATATAAGACAATGGATAAAAGACAATATTGTGAATGTTTAATAAAATGGGTGAGTTTAAAGAATATCAAATAAATACTTTATAAATTAGTTCTTTCTTCTTTTCATGATTTATTCAATGATTTTTATTTTATTAGCTAGGAGATTCATTTAATATAGACTCTCCGCATAAAACAATTGAAGAAATTTGTGATGGTCTGACCATGGCACAAGCTCTTAATCAAATGTAATTGCACTTATTTAAAAATAAGTTATTTTTTTACTATTATTAGATATTTTATCTGATGTGATTGATTCAATGCATCCCTTTTTAGAGCACCGGATGAATTTAACAGTGAATGGCTTTCAAGAATTAAATCAGGAGCTGGGACCAATTGGAGATTAAAGGTAGAAACATATTTTTTCATATATATCTCTATTTCCAGGTGTTATTAAGGGATTTTATTTGATGATACCAATAATATATATAAATATAAATTTATTTACAAATATATTTACAATTATCTAAGAAAAGATTGAATTAGACTTTGATAAAAGTAAAACAATAAATCAATATATTTTTAAAAGTTTATATTTTTCATATACGAAATAAATTGGATAATAAATCATTTAAATAATTTTTAGAAAATAATTATATTTAAAATTTCCTTCTATGGACAGTATTTATATTATTTATACAATTCCTAAATATGTATATATATTATGATCTTATTTTAGGTCAGTAATTTAAAGAAAGTCTTAGAAAGAATTATAGATTTCTATCAAGACGTCCTTCGGCATAATCTCGCTAATTTGACTAAACCTGATGTCGTCAAAATAGGTATAATTATTTTAATTTTTCCATTATATCACCATTATATGTAAATATATTTTAAAATAATATTCCTATTTTTCAGGGGAACATTCTGATACTAATGAATTAGCTAAATTACTTCAATTAATTTTAGGCTGTGCAATCAAACATCATAATCAAGGTAATTATAAATTTAATATATTCCACTGTAACATTATGTTATGTTCTTTTTTTGATAACCTGAAAATTAAACTTGAAAATGAACGTTTGACAAAATATATAATAACGAATTTAAACCCTCCAATAGATTTATAAATGGTTTACTTTATATTTCGGTAATTACATCATCATCAGAAGATGATTCTCACAAAACAAACAAATACCAATTAATTGGAGCTTTTAAATCCGAAATTATATATTTTGCTAAATGTTTAATTTTCAATTTTAAACAATAAAACTAAGCTAATTTCTCGAATATTTGGCTTGTTATGATATGAAAATTTTATTACAAAACAAATGATATGCTATGACTATTAGTAGGCCCATAAATGGGCAAATAGAGTCAACCTATTTCCCTGATAAAAAGTTCGGATTGAAAGTGAGACTGTAATGAGACATAATATATCACTTCCTAATATATTGATTAACGTTCTCCTCAACCTTTCAAAATAGCTGTTAGATATACTTACTTCCATTGAAATATATTTGTATATTTTATGGACTGTATTAAAATAAAGAGACATATTAGCACCAATTTAATTTGTGAAATAAATTGGAGAGTAATTGAACGAAATCCAATTAGACAAAAAATTCAAGTTTTATATTACTCGGACAATTTAAATATACCAGGAGATAGAGCCGATACCATTTTAAGAATTTAAATTAAGGTTGCATAGTGGAGGAATGCGATTGCTACGGGTAAGAACTTTCGAGTTCCGTAACGCCACACGGTAGTAGATAGATATTTTGTGGGACAAACCACCCTCTCCCTAATCTGTTTATTTACTTTTTGCCTATGGAAACTGTTATGATTATCTATTTAAAATCAAATGAATAATAATCAGTTTAATGAAAAAAACTTTCAAACATGTTCATTTGAATTATTCCATTTATTCCATATAATATTTTTTAATTAGTTCAAACTTTCTACACCTTCTACGGACTTATTGACCTGCCGTATAAATAATGCAAGACTCGGTTTCCTGGGTTGTCTTATACCGTAGCGTAGCTATTATGTACGATTGTTTGTTTTTGATTTTCTAAATTTTCTTATTTCCTTTTATGAACCCTTTATTAAAAAAACTGAAAATCTAACAATATTATGGATACCAAAAAAAGTAGAATGTCAAAAGTGGACAGAAGATGGCTAATGTTTTGACACAGTATGACTTGAACAGGTCTACAGTATGTATAGTCTTAGCTAAGAAAGATATCATCAAGAAGACTCAAGCAACAAAAGGAAACGAAGCTGCTAACGGAAATTGCATCTGTGCCTGCCATACATGAAAAAATGGAGAGGTTGCTTTTAGTTTCAATAAATGAATAGGAAATGAAAAGAGATCGAACTAGTATGAATGTCATTCATGTGAAGGATTGATAAATTTTTGACAAATTCAAAGAACAAACTCCAAATTCGTCATCCAAGGAGTTAGAATTCAAGACTACCACTAGTTGATTTTTAAATTTTAAAAGGATGTCTGGAATTAAACATGTAATAATGCATGATGAGTCTGTTAGTGCAGATAAAGAAGAAACAGAAAAGTAATGTCACAAATTAAGGGTTTTTTAATCGAATTAATCGATTTCACATATAAATCAATGGTAAATCGATATCCGGTTAACAAACAATTCGGATAGCATATAGTCTTGGAACGGATTATGTTCGTTAACCGATCACCCACTGAATATATATATATAAAGGCAATGGCCAATATATATCTATATCTATCTATCTATCTGTGGCTCTACGGAATTCGAAAGTTCTTGGCCGCAGCAAGCCCATTTCTCCAAGTGTCCCTATCCTGAGCCACAAGCCTCCAACCCCTACCCTCTCCCATCCCTCTCGCGTCCTTACTCTTCCATTTCACATTTCGCAATCGGTCTCCCACCAAAATATCTTTCGCCATTCTTTCCTCTCCGAATCTAGCCACGTGCCCTGCTCAGAGATGTAATTCCTCGTTATGCAGTCTCTGCCATTCCCCGGTGACCTCATCTTTCTTTGGCCCATAAATACTGCGAAGAATCCCATTCTCAAATACTCTAAATCTATTGTCGTCTCCCAGGGTCATAGACCATGCCTCACAATCATATAACACAACCGACAAAATAATCGTTTTATAAATTTTAATTTTGATTCACTTCAATAATAATTTTGACAAGATATGTCCCTTTACTGCATAATAACAGACGTTACCCGATTTCAACTTCGATTTAAATTTTTCTCGAATATTATATAATTATATATAATATTTTAAATATAACATAAATCCAATGATTCCATACACCAATTTATAATTCCATTTTTTATCTAACTCTCTATTTGTTTTTACTGTAGCTCATAGAATTAGAATTGAAAAAATGAAAGAAATGGATGAATCTATACAGGAAGTGTTAAAACAATCCATTGAAGATTTAGAAAATATCTTATCTGGAATGAGTCCTACAAGCCTTGATATGGAAATCGTTGATCCTCAAATTCTTATTGCTGAATTAGAAACAGCAACCGAGGCAAGAGATCAAATGGCTCAAAGATGTCATGAACTTGACATGCAGGTAATGAAATTTAATTGACTCATTTACTCCAAATATTAGATTCGATTCATTAATATTATTTACACTAATTACTTTATAATATTCTATACAATTTATTCATAAATATATCTATATATAATTTAATTAACATTTCATTTGTATGAAGAAACCAGGATTACATTATATTTATTTATATTATTTTATTGATTCCTTTTGTACTTCTATCTCTTTTTGATAGTTCTAGGAGATTATATTGTCCATTAACAAAGAATCCATCAACGATATTTACAATAATATTTATAATAATATAAAGTATACAAATTACATAATCTCTAATCTAGTTTCTCTTTGAGCTCCTTTGAGTCATATGGTGAATTTATACACGTAGTTATGTCATTCATTTCAATTTCCTATTCGTCTCCTCCATTTTCTTAGTTCCTCATGAAGATTTTCATCTATTTTCTTACATGCCCATACATGTCGATAAATTCTCTCTGATTTGCATGCTTTACAAGTCCTTATGTCCGTGTTTCCACACAAAGTACTATTTAGATTACTCCACAGTCTGTCTTGTCCCTGTCTTTATCCCCTTTTTAGGTAGTCTTAAAATGTAGTGGGTTGGGCAGATTTTCTATTTCTCCAGTCCTCTTGTAAAATTATATGAAATATTAAAAAAAAAAACTTTTGCTAATTTAATTCGTTTATGTCTCTTAGAATCGTTAACTCAACTCCCAATTATTCATTATTAATTATTTAAGTTTGATTTAACTGAATATATTGATTTTTTATATTTTTTGAAATGAGAAGAATCATACTCTTTAAGCATAATTCAATTTATATTATATAAACTATAATAAATGATCAATTTGATTAATAGGTTACTCTTCTACAAGAAGAGAAAATGAGTATTCTCTCTGAAAATAAACAACTTCAAGAAAGACTTCGAGAATTTGAAACTATGGATGATTCTTTATCAGGGTCAGGACATCGTTATAAAGAAATTAGAAGACAAATGGATACTTTAAAGGAAGAGCTATTTAAAGCTGAAACATGTATGTAATTATTGTTTTTTTTTGAAGGAATGTTCGCCTTTTAACAAATTCTAATATAATAATTAACACAAATAATTTAACTTATTAAATAATAACTTCTTATTATTAAAATTGTTAAGTATATTATTAAAATAAACTATTTATTTAGCTCGTGATGATTATAAACTTAAAATTGAACTACAGGAAAAAGAAATGTTAGATTTACAATCAAAATTAGATGAATTACAAAAATGTGCTGATGAAGCTCGAAATCTAAAAGATGAATTAGATATTTTAAGAGAAACAGCTGATAAGGTATGTATTTCATTTTATTATTAAGTTAATTTATATCTAATTCCTATACTTTCTGATATATATATATATATATATAAATAAACCGTATTCTTATTCTTAAATGATGTTTATTCTTATACCTAAATCATGTTCATTTGAATTATTACATTTAGTTAACGTGTAATATTTTTCAATTCTTTCCGATTTTTCTATAATTATTAGGTAGGTAAATACGAAGCAACAATCTCTTCTTATAAGAAAAGATTAGAAGAATATGGTGATCTAAAAAGACAAGTTAAGATCTTAGAAGATAAAAATACAGAATATATGCAAATGAATATTGAACTAGAAGAAGAACTTAAAAAGAATGGTTCTTACAGACCTCAACTTGAACTTTATAAAAAGCAAGTTTCGGAATTAGATTACCGTTTGGTAGAAGAAACTAAACGGGCAGATAAAATTGAATATGAAAGTAAAAAACTTCAAGAATTAGTTCATACCTTACAAAAAGAAAAAGATGTAAGAAGAATTTTTTTACAAAAACATTTTATTTAATGTACTAGATTATTTTAACTACTTAATTTTATTTTTATTATAATTTAGAGGCTTATTGTCGAACGTGATTCACTTAAAGAATCAAACGAGGAGCTTAAATGTTCTCAGCTACAGCCAAGGGAATCTAAAGATAATACACCTCCAGATGTTCTACTCAGCGAAACTGTTACTGAAACCATGATTCCACCTGATATCAAGTTAATTTTATTAATTATTATTAGTTTTAATTAAAATATAAATTTTTAAATATATTTTTTGTTTCTAGAGAAAAGTTAGTTCGCCTACAACTTGAAAACAGAATGTTGCGGTTGAATCAAAGAGGATCTGACGAAGATAAACTTCAAGCCTTGCTTGACGATACAACACAACGTAATGAACAATTAAGACAAAAAAATCGGTAAGTATATCTGAAAATTTAATTGAGTTATGTATATAAATTTTGTAAAATTTACCTGTATTTTTTATATTTATCGTAACCTTATTTCATCGGAAAAAACAAAATTTTGGAAAATTTTATTTGGACCTTAAAAGTGTTCAAAACCCATTTTCCTAGAATATTTCTCTGAATAGGAGTTTGTATCTACACTAATTCGACTAATTTATAGAATTATAGTGGATATTTATTCATCTTTTGTTCTATCTTTATAAATAAATCATCAAAAACATAAATAAATAATAAAGACCTAAGTTCAGTACAAAAGAGTGAGGTTGACTGTTTATTGTTTCTTCTTCTGTGCTTAGGATAGTTAGTTTTTTTTAATTAGTCTTGATATTTTCGTTTAAGAAATATCTTGAAATTTTGGAGGTTGTTTTTGTTTTTACTGTTTTAAAATCTTTTATCTTTCAAAATCATCGAAATTAATCAGTCCTTAAAATGCAGTTTCTCATTTTTCAAAGGTTAGAATTTTGGTGACTTAAGTTTCACCATTTTCTATAGAGATTTCGAATATAATAGAGATGTTGGTTAACTTCTTCTAAGTTCTTTCTTCACTAAAACCACGCTCATGTTTTATCTTTGAAGGTTTTAATAACTAAATATTACTTTTTTATAGTCAATTAAATCAACGTACCATTGAATTAGAAAGTCTTTTAGAGGAACGTGATCGTAACGAGGGTATTGGAGCTGGAATGAAACAACTTCAAGAGCAATTAAGAATATATCAAAATGAAAGGGAAAGAATGGCTGGACAATTGGAAGAACGAGATACTTTAATTATTGAACAGAGTACATAGGAAGAAAACATTTAAGAAAATGAATAATTAAATTGATGTATAATTTAATATTATATTCATTTTTTTCAGAACAAAAATTATCATTATTGGACGAAACAATAAAAAAAAAAGATTCCGAACTTCAGGCAATCGATGAAAGATATAAAAAATATATTGAAAAGGCTAAAAACGTGATAAAAAGCCTTGATCCTAAACAAAATCCAGGTTCTGCAGCTGAAGTATCTGATTTGAGAACACAACTCCTTGAAAAGCATAAAATAATAGAAGATATGGAGGTATCATTTTTTTTTATTTTGATATTATATATATATATAAATATAATAACTAACATATCTTAATAATGTTTTTTAGGAAGAGAAAGAGCAAACTAAATTTTTTAGAGAATTTGAAAACAATTTGCTTACAACAGCTTTTTATCGTTTAGTAAGTATAAAATATTCTGTTTATTTGTTGATGTTTGAATTGAATTTCATTAATTAATTCATTTTTTTTTCAGAGTTTAACTAAACAAAGAGAAGCAGTTGATCAACGTTTGGCATTAGGACAATCTTTTCTTCAAAGACAGAGGTTGCCTTCCTGTCGGAAAGTTATAACAAACAATGAATCAAAATAGATAGAAACCTTCATTGTTTATTCATTGAATTTATATTGATTTTTAACAATTATAAAGTTTTATATTATCTAATGGGTCATTTTTATTAATTAAAAATTAAATTTTATAAATTATTATTTATTAATAATCATATTCTAAATACAATGCGTATTTTGTTGTTGACTTTATGTATATACATCAAATGATAACATGGAAATAAAAGTTAAAAACAAAAACAGAAAAACATTAATAACAAAAATAATTTAACAAATTATTTAGCATAAAATCTATTAATTACTTCATTTAGGTACAGGAACATAGAAACCCCATTCTATTTACAGGCCTCCTTAACAAAAAATCAAAGAATATACATAGTTTCGGCGTCACAATCAGGACAAATTAAACAATGTCCTTTGGATTTTTCTTATTTTCACATATACATCATCGTTCTTAATTATCAAAAAATTAAAATTATAATTGAAAAATTAATAAAAATGAAAGTTTAAGACCATTTTGTCATTTACTATATTTAGTAGTAGTTTGTTGATTAAATTAAAAAAAGGATATAAATTATCGGATATACTTGGCTTATGAAAACTATAATTATAAACTTCCAACAAAATATATCGAGAATACAGAAAGTAGAGTCACAAGACTAAATATAAATACTATTGCAAATAAGAAATCTAACGATCAATGAATGAGTTTGTGAGTGCCTCAGTCAGTTAATCAGTCTTATATACGTATATTTAATAATTCCATAAACCTAATGAATATAGTATTTTTTATAAATCGCTACTAATCCCTTAATATGAATGTTTATTTTTTAATTTAATGGTTTAGTATAAATTTTTCTTTATTTCAAGAAATGATAAAGCTTGATTCTAACATGAAAGTAATTTCATTAATGTATCTTCAAATAAAGGCATATACTATAAAAATTTAAATAAAAGATTATTAATATTACGAATTAAGTCAACCTAATAAACAATTTGTAATTAATTTGATATATTTATTTTGAATTATTTTTCATTTTTTTTATTTCTTAATAATTTTTAATTCTTTATATATTGATTTAGTCGAAACAAATGTTTTTTGCTGTAAATTGTTTAAGATTACTACAGTTTTTTTAATAACTTTACTATTTATCATCTTGAGAATTTAAATATAAAATAAATAATAATTTAAAATATATAAATTATTTTTATTAGCATTTTAAGAAAATTTCTAAATTAAATCGCGCGTTTTAAGTGACATGCATTTCCTCGAGATTTTGAAACGAATACCTATTTCATAATTTGTCCGATTTTTCAATTAACATTCTATAAAATGCCTAAGAAATATGTGACATAGGAATTGTTTGATACATTGACGGTTAGTTTTCATCATTATTTACAATGCCTAGGCATTTTATAGAAAGTTGGTTTTCAAACATTGCCGGATATAATCTAAAAGATTAATTTATTGATTTGATTAAAATGAAATTAATTGAAATGAAATAAGAAGAACAGATCGGATAGAAATTAAAGTTTTAATATTTTGATGCAAAAAATTAAAAGGATTATTTACAACAAAATACTATATATACGCGTAGTATAGCAATTTAGAGGTACAGGGGGTGAGGTAATTAAATAATAACAATAATGCCAATATCCTATTTTATAATCTTACTATCCAAACATAGATAATAATCTTTTTATATATATTATAGAATCAAAATTGTTAGAAATATAATTATGGACACATTTTGTAAATATTTAAGAAGAGATAACATTGTGTGGAATGGATACGAGTAATTTAAATATATTTCATTATCTTATAACCCAATTTTTAATTAATATATTTTTAGAATATCTATTTTTATAAAGTAGAGACTAAAAGAGTGCATTTGAACAAATTTGAATACGGTTTTAAAAGATCTAATAGAATCAAGAATTGATGGTAATATTGTACTTATTTGTTCTTAATGAAAAAACATTCTTATATATAATTCTTAAACTACACCCAGTTCTATTATTTAAATAAAATATATTCTTTAAAAATTTTAACATATAAAAAATGAAATTTTATGTACCTGAAAATTATAAAATTACAAAAATCATAATTAAAAATCTAAATTTTTTAATCTCGTATATATAACAATATTGAAAAATTCTTTAATAGTAAACAATAAACAACAAAACAAAATAATAAATGATTATAAATTAATGAGTATTATTAGTTTCATTTATGTACATGAATATTCTAATAGTTAACATATTAACTGTATGAATATACAAAAATGAAAGTAATGTTATCGAGTAAAAAACTTGCTATTTGACTCTTCAACGGATATATTATATAGTAAATATTTATATCTATATCTATATATCGTATATATATATATATCTGTTAAAATTTTCATTAGTTCAAAAACATTTTACAAAATGGGTTGATATGTGTGTGTTAGAGCTAAAGCAAAAGTTAGAAATCTCGAGAATTTTTGTTGTTTTATTTCATATTTACAATTTTGATCTAAATTGAACTAATCTAGGAGGAATTAATAGCGATTTTAAAGAATACCTTAGATTTTACCAAAAGCAATATAGAGTAATTATCACAATCAGAGAAATAAACATTAAAAATTAATAAATCAATTGGAGACGTTTTATTATTATCAGTGATAATTGAAAAGAAATTGACAAATTCCAATTAGCATTTGTAACAGTATTTTTCTTTTTTATAAATATTAGGTATTCAAATTTATTTTTAATTGACATACAGATTTTTTACTAATTATGAAGATTAAAAAAATATATTAAACAACTAGATGGTAGTAATTCAACGATTGAATTATTTGTTTGTTTTTTGCTTTGGTTATTTGATCATCCTAGGTTCTTTTAAAGAAATGATAACTAAATTCTAATTTTTTAGTGATCAAATAGTATAAATACGAAGTCAAAAAAATTTCCTATCAAACTAGTTGTTTAATAAAATTATACGTATATAATTTCTAATCGAATAATACAAGAATATAATGATATAAAAATATTACAGTATGAAGGTTTAAATATTTATTATACTAGATGGATGTGTTTTAATTTTTAATTTGATAAAAATTCGATGTCCAATAATACAATGTACAAAAATATCAATTGAATTAAATTGTTCCTACAAAACCCTAAAGAAAATAATCCTATTTAAAATTTCAAAATTTGTAAATTAAACTCAAGCAATGTATTTTAATGATATAATTTTATTATTATATATATTATAATATTTTCATTACACATAGATGTCTTTTGAATTCATTTCTTTACCGCTAGAGAGATTATTACCCAAGTAATCTTAAATTGTTCAAATGTACCCTGTTTATCTCATTTTTCCCATAATTACAAAAATGAAATAAAATATAATTTTTTTTTTTATTATAAAATTGACCAATTTATATGATTTTTGGAAAATAATTAAAGAATTTATAAATAGCATACTTTTATATACATATATAATACACTATTTATGTACAATAGTTTACAAAATTGGAATCAAGCTTATTATCTAAATATTGAGTAAAAACAGGAAATAAATCAATGAAAATGTATAACATTATACAATTATAGAATTCATTAATTAGAATAAGAATGGAAGAGCATAAAATCCAAATTGGAAATTGAAAATCATTCCAATCTATGGAGGGATGACACGTGGACGTTAAGTTTGCAAAGTCCGGATTTTTATTTCATGGAAATTTCTTTTAAGATTTTATTCTTGCTTTTTATTTTATTGGACCTAAAACATAAAATAATCTATGATACAACAATAAAAATAATATATATCGATAGCGATATCTATACGGATACTAAATAATTGATTTTATTTCATTTTTCATTTTGGTTTCCAATGGAGACAGAAGGTTGATACAATTGGGCACAAGTTTTTTCAATGGCCATAAGAAACTAATACTATTAATGATATTCTATCTAATTATTATTAAGAAGAAAATATTCAATTTAGGATAATTAACTATGCATAGCTATAATATGAAATAATAGGAATATTAATATTTTTTCATACGATTCTTCTAAAGATTATTATTAATTTATTAATTTGATGTGAGACAGTTTTAAAGAAAAGGGAATTTGGCAGATGTACACGTTTTTTTTTATAAAGAGACGAATAAATAATTCTACGTATTAATTAAAAGATTAATCTAATGTTTTTATAATAAATCGTAGTAGAATAAGAGAATTGTTTATTCACCATTTGACGGGCAGATTCTTCTCTCCATTAGCACAATACCAGTGAGCCATACTTGAATAATTGCTGACAAATTAAATGAAAATTTAGTTTACCATACTTATAAAAAGCTTTCCAATATTCAAGATTCGAAATGTCTTTAACTTACTGTTCCAGTGGTGGGTGTAGGACTACTGGCAGAAACATGATGGTGTTCCTTGGCCTGAAAATCAATTTTACAATCTTACTAAGAACTAATTCAACGGTGAAATACTTAAATAAGAAAACAAATAGAATAATTATATAATAAGAGACTATTTCCATTTCAAATATAATCCTACTATTTACTAATTATTTTATTCCTTATTAGTTAGTGACTCAACACTGACAAATATGTACTTGCTGTGAAGAGATTATCTTCCTCGATGTGGTGTGGTCTAGGATTATGTTGAAAGTCTACACGTAGATGCTTTCCATTTATTGATTTTCCAAACTTTTAATTTCTTAATTAATTAAATTAAATTAATTAATTAGTAAATTTTTAATATTATTGGACTTTTCTACAGCTATTCATTAAAGGTGCATAGCTATAAGAAAGGATGTCTAGAGAAAATAACTATATAACACTGGAATATTTCTTAATGTTTTAATATTATAACAATACATTTCGGACTTACAAAGAATTGACAAAGTCGTATTATAAATTACAACAATAAAATTATAAAGAATTAATTCGTTTTTTTTTTAATCTTCTAAGAAAGATTTAAAAGTTATTATTTATTGATTCCATTAAAAAAACAATTAAAAAGATATAAGATTAAAAATTAAAATAAAAAAGAAATTATTTTTTAATTAGAAATATTAAAATATTTGTTCCGAAAGGTATTTAAAAATAAAATCGAGATATATATACAGTGGCGTAGGGTGATCTATTATGTTGGGGGGGGGGGAGCGACACGTGCCCCCCTCCCGGCCCGACGCCACTATATATATATATATATATATATATATATATATATATATATCCAGTCATATTTTTTTTTAATATAATCTAACATTTTATACTTCATATTCTTTATATATATATATATATATATACAGTGGCGTACCATGAGGTTCTTGCGCCTGGGGGCAACTGAGAAATTAGCGCCCCCTTTCTTATATATATAAATATATATATATATTTAATTTAATTTTTTTTTAAAGAATATTAATGACGAATAACGAAACAGGTTTAACAGATTTTAATAAGCGTATAAATAATATTTATTGACTTACACAAAATACAGTTTAACTTTAAATATTAATTCTTCTTTTGTTCCAAATTGGCTTCCCTAATTTTGCGCCCGGGGACATATGTCCCCCCCTGCCCCCCATAGTTACGCCACTGTATATATATATATATATATGTGTATATATTAATACCAGTGATCTACTAATTTCATATAATAATTTTAAATAATCACTTTTAAAACCAATTAATTTAAATGATATTACAATTAATTGTTATATATTAAATAAAAAAATTTTAAATTTAAATTCAATTAAAATTTATAATATTTTAATAGTTCTTGGAGATTGGTAGAATTAATATTTTTGTATTCTTTGAGGGATGAATCGATTCTCTGAACCGAGGGAGACGTTATTTATTCGATTAACTATCAGAGAGAGGATAGTAGATTAAATAAACAAAGGATTTTCCTAAAAATGTTGCATAAACAGGCACAGAAAAGGGGAACATAATTTAGCATCGATCTACATTTTAGTACATCCTTGAAGTGCATGCACAATTAATCAAAATTTTTACCAGTGGTTATTGTAGTAGAATCCCTCTCAGGAATTTCTTTCCGAGTTCTACTGGCTGTCATTAGAGTAGATGTTTCTGAACTGTGGACTACACTCTCGTATCCTGACGATTCGTAGGGTTGGATAGTTTTAGAAGCTGCCGGTACTTGACCTGTAAATAAATTTTAGGTTTACATTTTTATTAACACAAAATTGAAATAAATTGAATCAATAATAAATCGTTGTAAAATAAAACAAGAACGTAGCTATAAAATGAAGAGATAAAACTAATTTTTAATGAAATCTATATTATTCGTAGTAGGTTGAATTATTACCATAAATTTTAGTTGAGAGTGGAGGAGATCCTAATGGTTTGGGTCTTGGACTTTTTATTAATTCGCGTGCATTTTCTTCGCTTTTGGAACATTTCTTTGGAGCTAAATTGGGAGTCTCCACACCAATAATAGATGATCTGTTACCAATGGATGTATCTGTTGTCGAAATATTTAATAATCGGTTTGACGATTCTTCATTTTCAGCTCCATTCCCAGGTACTCTTTCAAGTTCTTCACGTAAATTCGGATTGGAGGCCCCATCAGGATGTCGCAAAGAGGCAAGACTACAACCTCTCCAATTGCTATTAAATTTGGGACAAATTCGAGGCATATAAGCGGGAGATTGAGGTAAGTACCTAAAATAAAAACGATGACATCATTCATTTATTTAATTATCAATTAAAATTCCTATTTTTATCAATAAATCTTATATTTTTTAAAAAATTTATTAAAAAAATACATTACCAAATAGATAAGAAAACGGAATATTTATTTAGAAAGAAGAATTTACCTGTTAATGCACATTTTGCAATTTTCACAAAATTTGTCCCGTGCATAGCTAGCCATAGTATGTGGCTCTCCATGTATGCTATGAGCTGTTACCATATTTCGAACACTTGAGCTTGGAGGATGATTTATTGTACCACACTCTTCATCTTCAACATAAAACATGTCTGCTAGAGAAATAGAGTGGCATCTATTTGGACGATTGGCAGCCGCTTTGGCCAATTTCGATTTATATAATTCGTGTAGCCTATATAAATCAGAATTCCAATTACCCTTCCAAATGTTGTTCATTGGAGATCATTCACATTGAAATATTGAATTAGAAATGTACAGAGAGGTGTGAAAAGTAACTTGATTTATAAAGATTACTATTGAAGAGATATTTATTTAAAATTAAGATTGTAAATACACACTATTGTCTGATAATATTAGTTACTTTTTACCCGACCTGTATATATAATTAATCAAATAAAGTTTTTCTTACCGTGATAACTGTTCTTGGACATCTTTTTTTTTAGGATTATGATCATCATAAAGTAAACTATAAGGTCTTGGAGCCTTAATTTCAACATCAGCACTTTTAATAGAGATGGAATCATGAATTGAGCCGCCTGAATTTCATTAAAAATCAATTACTTTTAAAATTTCTAAATTTTAATCTATATTCTAGATTCTAATATAAAATAGATATGTTTTCCCAAAAGGACAACCCACAGTTCACACGGTTTAACCGATTACATAAAAATGAACTACAATAGGTAATATGATGTAAGAATGGCGACTAAAAAGGATTTTTCGAAAATTTCAATCTAAACCCCTGTAAACTATTTTTTTTTTTGAGATTTTTTTTTTACTAGCCGTCCAAGTAGAATAAGTTATAAACTCGTTTCGATAAAACGTAGAGGCTCCCACACCCCTCATAAAATGGGATTATATGGAGATAATAATAATGAATTTTTATCAAGTCAATCTATCTATTACGACAAAAATTATTAATAGTTTATATTCTTAATCAAAGTCATTAATAAATAAATGTAAAAATAGTAATATTATAATATTCCAATGATTCCAATGAGGTTTTAATTTGATTTAGAAATAATAATAATAATAATATTTAGCTAAGTTTAGTCTATTAGAATTTTTAATTATAATTATTATTCCATTTTTGAGGCAAAGAATTTCATTTTTTTTAATAGGCTATAAATATACAACATCCCTTGGAATTTTTTGTTTTGAAAATGATTTAAAAATTAATATTTATTCAACTACCTTATGATTCACTTGTAGCAAGTCTGATTATTTGCCATATAAATTCCAGTCTCAAATTTCGGTACCTGCCAATGGAACACATAAGAATAAATGGCGCAACTGATATTAGAAGGGGTAGAAGGTCTTTGGTACGAGAATGAACCCATTCAATGAGGGGCCATTTATAAATCATCATAAATCGAAAATACTAGTGGCGTTTACGAAATCGTTAATACTAACTAAACAAATTTTATTTGGAAGAATAAATCCCATTAGGAAATCGATGTTCTGTATAGAACTACTATAATGTGGTATTATTATACTTCTACAATGGAGGTTTCGTTTGAAAAAATTCGAGCAGAGAGAGAGATATCTAGATTCATATTGAAGAGACATTTACTGACCAGAAGCGAAGGAAAAAGAGTTGTGGTCTATTCTCTAAGAGGGTCAATTCCAAAGTGTCGAATCAATAATTCCCAGTTGTGTCAGGGTCCTAAGTGGGGGTATCATGTGTAATGGTATATGGTTCTATATGGTATATTATGTTTGGATATGGTGTGAATGTGTGCGGGAGAGAAGGGAAAATTTTTCAAGAGAAAATCGATCTTACCAGTGAATGTAGAAATAATAGTTAAATTTTCTTGACTTAAAATTCGGAGAGGATGATTATATTCTGAACTTTCTTGATCCACTTCTGGTAGTGGATTTTCTCCCATACATTGAGCAATATCTTCTTCTGTTACCTGAAATGAAACATTCATTTTTTTTATTAAAAATCTTATTTAATTCGACACGTGTTTTGAATTAGGAATAAATCCAATGGACATTTCCAATTTCAAGAGACCTGAAGACAAGAATCTTGCATTGGTACTGGATCGCTTGACTCTTCAATTTCTACAATTTCTAACTCAATCTCTTCATCTTCTTCATTCGTATAACCACAAGAAAGTGTTAATTGACGTTCCTCCAAAGATCGTATCATCCTATCAGAATCTGGTAGAGCACAATTAATTAATTAATAGAAGCAGTTGGGATTCAATTGCTAGCGAATTGAATTTCAATTTAAGTAATCCATATAAATTCAAGACCCGTCTTAATTCATTGATTTCCAAATTGAACCCAATTCTAATAGACAAGTTTTGGACTTGTTTACAGATAATGGAATAAATGGGGGAGTGTATCTAATAATAACAGGTTATTCTTACTAATATCCGTATCTATTAGTACATACCATATGAATATTCAAGAATAATTCTATTTTTTAAAAGTTTTCTAGGATATCTTGTACAGTGACGGAAAAACTCAACAGCATTCCTATCTAAGTCCAAATTAGAGAAATTTATTTTTAATGCCAATTTATAATTTTAAATGATTAACAGTTTTATGTTTTTATGGTATGAAAAAATGATTTCTTTAATATGGATTGAGACATCAATGCTGTTGAGAAAGGCGCTGTGCTAACTGGTATTCTATTTTTTCCTTCACTATCTATTTATTGAATTAGGGGAATAGATAGGATATTGATTTCATTTCTTATTCCTACATTTTAATCAAGGGATGGGAATTATTAAAAATTACCGATTTTTGTGATCCATTCTAATCAATGAATCATACTAATTTAGTTACTATTACGACCTTCTGAATTAGAATATGACCAAGTCAATCTGTTAATAAGGAATATTCTTTTCTAAGTCTGGTTTAAGTGAAGCAATTCGTCTAGACATCGATCATGTCACAACGACCGTAAGTATTTTGAAGCCATGCTAGAAATCTACTTTTCTGACTGTTGAATTGAAAAAAGTGATTTGCAAAAGAGCATGGCGTTGGACGAGGAGTACTTTATTTTCTTAAAGATTGCTTTAGTAACCTCGAATAAATAAAAGTTTTTTTCATTTAGAAACAAATTCACCTATTTAGATGATCCCAGTTTTATATAAATCATTTTATCCTTATTATTATTAAATTATGTAGTTGATATTTCATTTGTCTTTAAATCACCTAAACCAATATCCTTGTGAGAAAGAAGACTTAGTGGTGGAGGCATCATACACATCATATTCTCATCCAATTCTTCATCTCGAATTTCATACAATTGTGATTCAGAGGTGTTGGATAAATGAGAGGTTTCGACAGTGGGTAATATAACAGCTTCTGATACTCGACTTGAGGTTTTATAATGCATTCCCTTCAAATAAAACAAAATAAAAAAAATGAAATCTATTTTCTAAAGATTTATAAATATTATTGTTTGTATTAATATACAATGGTTATTATAATTTAGTAATCTACTGTATTAATAAATATAACTTACTTCTTCAGAAGGTGGTGGTGGTAAATCACTACTAGAAGTGGTTTCACATGACTTCAATGAATTGGTTTCCTTCATGGAGCTGGACGTTGACTGGCCATGTAAGGATGCATTATTTCTTGGTATTGGTTTTACGATCGAAGAAGCTAAAGTTCGAGTCACTTGAGATGTTTGATTCTCAACCCATTTTTGAATCATTGACTTTTTATGACTATCCATGTAACCATAACTCCCATTTGGAGTCGCTAATGTAGAAACGGACGGTTTTGTGTTTGGATGTGAAGTGTTGGTTTTTAAGGGGCCGTCAATCCATGTCTCCAGTTTTTTATGTTGATCTTTAACTAATTTCCTGGCTTCCGCAACCTATAAAAATTATTTATAGTTACTTATTGGATTAACAATTACCATTACCAACCATTTATAATAAACCAAACATTCATGTTACTGAAAAGCTTGAACTATTATTATTATTATTCGATTATTTTATTAATAAAGTAGATTACTTTGGATTTTGAAATTCGAGGCCCATCAATCCATTGTTCTTCAAGACCAGATGCAGAAACGTAACCATGTGGCAATAAGGGCGAAAGGGAAGAATTAAAAGTGCTCGAGTTCGATGAACTTTTAAATGTAGGAATTTCATTTTTTTTTATTAACTGTCTGCCTGGTGATATTCGATCTTAAAAGAGGGAAAAAAATAGTTAATTTAAGGTTTGGGTTTAAGTATTGGGATTATGATAATTAAATTAATTTTTAATTAGAATTAACATAAGAAATTCTTATTCATTTTTCATTTCAATTATTTAAAGTTAATTTTCACAAAATTTCATTCAGATTGCAGAAATTCAACGATAATTGACGATATCCATGTATTCAATTTTACTTAAGAAATCATTATTAGAAATATAGTATGAAACATCCCTCCTTGTAGGGATCCAAATTCAGAGGTCCTTAAACGTACCTACATCTTGTATTCATTGTAATCTGTAAATTTCAATTTTTCTATATTGAAGCTAATATTATTAGAATAAACGTATTTTTTTTGATTTCTACACACACCGATGCTTAAACACATCCCACACTTGATTTAAATCATAGAAGAATTTCTTAAGAGCTATAATTTTATTGTTATGCAAGTTGATTTCATAATAAGATCAATGTGGAAAAGAGAGAAATTTTCATAAAATTGAATTCAGTTTTTTTTAAAACTGCCTTTGACTATTATTAATTTAAGTTTCGAAACCTAATATAATATGAGGATGATCCTAAAATTAAAGAAAATATAAATTTTACCATTATAAAATTAAAAAAAAAACATGAACTGTTTTTACTAATAATACTAATAATAATGGAGTAGCGGGTAAGCCTGTCTTCATGATGATGGTTTACTTCAGGTATGCAACCCTGCTCCTTCGCGATGCCTTGAACTTCTCTTAATTCCAGGGAGAAATTCAAGTCCTACCATACCAGATCCTACCCAAACCATGTTTCATCAGGGAATTTCTTAGCTGATAAAGCTAAGGGATAAAGGGAGTAGAACCCCTTACCCCAACTCGAGCGACTAATACCCACGAAAATGGGGATGAATAGAAGCTTAGGATGGGAGTCGACATTGCCAGAGTGCTTACAAGGCCGAGACCTACCATACAATAGAATTGAATCCAAATAATGGATCGTTCGTAGATCATTAATATAAGAAAAGAACAAGGAATTGGATTCATATACCTTGAAATTCTAAATATTTAGACTACTTTCTTTTAGAACATCAGATAATCATTAAAATTTTCACTTATATACAAATGATAATTAATGAAATAATTATTGTGATCATTTAATTATATTATATTCAATGAAATCCTCTCTCCTTATTAATCTCTGAATTTTCTTTATATTTTTCCGAAATAAGAATCTCAATTTTCAACATTCCATTTTTTTTATTTCATGAATGAATCATCTTTAAAATAAATAATTATTAAATGATGGATTAGGAAAATAAAATTGTATTATAGCATAGGAACCAACTCGATGAGGCTTTGATCTGACGATTGCGATGGGATGCATTGGAACCCCTGTGCTCTTCATAACTTCCTTTTAGAGCTTTGCTCATAGCACAACGGTTATCTGGACTATTCAGACTTGGTAAATAAACTGGAGGGTGTTCTCCATCGGTAGCATCATCAATCGCTGGACCAACATAAATCACTGTATCAGCTGATTGTTCTGAACTCGAAGGATCAACATCGGATCCACTGGTAGTTGTTCTCCCATCTTCACCAGAACTTCCACTTGATCCAGCAGATCCATAACCAACCTGAAAGAAAGTATAAAATTAATTCTTCATTACAGAGTATATATAATATAACAGCCTACATCCTTCTATGTATGTATGTAAGTAGGACTGACTATGTATAATAAAGGCTCCATGTGGCGTCTTTGGTGGCTCAGTTAAGAGAAGTTGATTCATTTCCGATACTGTATATAAAATTAATAATTCTAGAAATTTCCATACAAAGAATGTTTATAATGTTTACATTTTTATTTTAATTTCTAATATTCAAATATCATTTCAATTATTTAACTCAGTGATTCTCAACCACTGTGCCGCGAGATTATCAAAATGTGCCGCCAAATTATTACAAATGCAAAGAGGCTCTTAAACATTTTCGGTTTTTTTTTTCTAAATTTTTTCAATTTGGTTCTAAAAAAAAAAAAAAATACTAAACTTTTACACTTATGTTTTTCTTTGTGTGCCGCCAAATTTTTAAACCGTTGAAAGTGTGCCGCGGTAAAAAAAAGGTTGAAAATCACTGATTTAACTTATTCTAAAAGTTTGATTTATTGATTATATAAAAAATTAAAATAGACAAATGATATAAACGAGCTGTTTGAAATTTTTGCTTTTTTAAAATTATATTATATAAATTATATATAGATATAGAGATATAGATATAATTAAGAATAAAAAATAAAAATAGCAAAATGGTTGTACAAGAAGAGGATAGAATACCCTGTTTATTTTTCGTCTCCGTAATCGATGAATGCGTGATGCTAATTGAATGGTTCCGAGTGTATCCGTGTAATGTTGTTGTGATGCAGAAACGTGAGCGATCATTGCTGCATGGCACGTTAATGAGCTTAAGCATTCTTTTAAGATTTGAGTAACTTTGTGCTCTCTGATCAGAAAAAAAAAGATTCTTTCTGAACTGGTTGTTTATTGAATTATTTGGTGAAAATGAAAAACAATATCTAATCTAGTTGTAACTTTACCGAAAAGGTAAGTGTTTGTGTCCATTAAATATGGCAAGCAAGACATTGCCAAGCCCAGAAAGAGCAAGACCTCCGTTTGCTTTCCCACGTTCACAGCTGCCCAAATCAAGGAGATGAAGTCTTGTTCTACCACCAGCAACTAAAAATTGATAAAATGTATAATATTTAGTAATTAAAAAAACTTCCGACTTTTAATATCATACGAAAGGACAGCGCCTGTCAAGTTGGTTGCCGCCTAAGCCTAAGCAAGAACGAAAGGTGTCCTAGGATCCGTAGAACGAACCCTCTCAACCTCTATCTTGATTTTCTTGATCGGAGGCGCTACTTCAAGTAGCCTCCCAATTCCGATCCCATAAGCTGGGTGGGACTCGTTCTCATGGACCCCAGCTAGTGAGAAATTCCTTTGCCAGGCCCGGGACTTCAACCCGGCCGGGGTCACGAGGTTGAAAGACAAGCGTCTTGCCAGACTACATGGCGCTTTCTTATTCATTCAATAATTTATTTGAAAGAAAAACAATTGTTATATTGAAAATTATTATTTTTTATTTTTTATTTATAATAACGAATTCTATAAATATTCATATTTATTCAAATTATAATTCGATAGGATAACAGAAAAAAAACTTTCTATATTTTTATTGTCCGATTAAATTAACACAAAAGAGTATTACAATAACAATAAACTGAAATCTTACCACCTCCTTTACCAGCTACACAGTATTGGTAAACATGGAGTGTAAAAATTAAATGAGATTCATGGGTAGCTTCTGTTTCTCTTAAGGCCAGTGCCGCGTCTAAATAAAAAGCAGCTTTATCAGGGGTAGGCACACGTAATTCACTCTGATTTTGAAGCTGAGTACCGAAGACTGGATCATCTCGAAGGTACACACCGGGAGATTGTTCACAATCTGAAAATCAAGTTTTAAAAATCAATTTGTTTTTTTATAAAAATAGGTTTCACCTTTTTAATTTGAAATTGGTGCTTGATTATATATTTCGGTAAAAATAGATTAATGAATTCGGATCCAAGATAAATAAAGTGTCGTACCATTAGCGTAGCCTGAAAGAAGATCTCGAAGGCCTGGATTAGGTCCTGAAGAAACTTCGACAGCCGAAACACGGACACTAAAACGTGCGCCTGTTCGGTGTCGTTGTTCCTCGATGCATTTAAAAAGCCAAGAGATGGCACAGGGAATGATTCCAAACAGAGGAAGGGGACTAGAGTGGGTCGATGAATCTCCAACCATCGTGTATGATTTACCTACAAACCACCCATCCAATAAATACACTTGAGAGTATTAAAATAGTCATGTTTGGATGATTGGAGCATAAACGCGCGAATTGAAAAGTTTATTGCTGCATCAGCTACACATTGATTTGCATGATTTGAATTTTTACATAAAAGCGTAATCTGTTCTTTATCCAAGTTACGAGTAATAGAGGATCTTACTAAAGTTTACAATCCCTTTTCAATAATTTTAAAGCTATGACATATCAACTCAATTCATTTTATTCAATAATCCATCTAGGTATCTTTTATATATGAAAAATCGAATTTTCAATTTTATTTTATCGTAAACATTCATTTCATTTTAACATCCTATTTCGATATACAATTACATACTATGTATTCCAATTAGAATAGAAATATTGAAAATAAAATATACACTTACATTGGAACGAAAATCTACTCCAAACATGTATCATCCTATAATAAACTAGAATCGTTTCACTATATTACTAGGAACATAACGGCATATAAAAATACACCCATACCTCGCTATACGGTCGTTCTTTATACTGCTTTTCGCTATAATGGTCCTCTTCCATGAAGGCACGTTTTCAATGGACGGCCTAAAATGTTTCGCTATAACGGCAAATGTTGCCAAATCTTAAGTAATCTCGATGCACACCCTTTTTCTATTTCCTTGTTTACGAGCGTTATTCAGCTTGGTGTGTTTTCAGGAGATTATAAACCTGAACAAGTATTTAACGTAGACGAAACACAGCTTTATTGGAAGGAAGCAAATGCATGATCCAACATTCATTTTATAACCCGAAAAAGCTGCGCCTGGTTAGAAGGTGTCCAAAGAACGATTAACTTTGCTGCTTGGTGCAAATGCCGTGGATGATTTTAAGATAAAACCACTTTTAATATATTTTTCCGAAAATCCAAGGCCTTTTCAAGGACTAATAGAAATCAATTGATTGTCCTATGAAGGGAGACACAATAAGTAAACTTGGATGACTAAAGTTACTTTCGAAGATTGGTTCAAAAATCACTTCCGATTAAAACCATTTCAAAGAAATTATACATACACCTATTTTATTTCATATGAAGTTGTTTCATTGTTGGTGATAGATTATTGTTAATTTTTGGAGTCTGTTATTAAGTTATTATTTTATGTACAAATGCATGTACTTGTTATGTATTTTTTATTGAAATGAAATCAAAAGAGAAAATAAATTTGGAATGAAAAACCAAGTTACATATTTGAAAAATTTGGAACAGATCTCATTGAATTTGTATGGATAATTTGCTTTGAGGCCAAGTTTCGTGAAACGTATCTAGGCCGTAAAGCGAGGTATTGGTGTTGAAGAGATTATTAAGATAGGAGAAGAATTGGATAAATAAAAGAAATCTAACCTAGTTTGGCGTGTCCGTAACAAAAAAGACACCCGTCATTTCCATTGATCACTGCTTGGATTACATCAGTGAGGGCCGTAGAACACACATCAATCTTAAAAAAAGAAAATCTAGGTTTTCAATTCGAAATAAAGATTAGAAAAAAAAAATTGTTTTGTGGTTAGAATGAGTTGGAACAAACAACTTTTTATAGAAATATTTGGACGTGAGATTCGGATGTTTGGATAGAGCAAGAATTTGGTAATTGTGCCTAAATAATTTAAAATTAGATATGAAATAATTAGGAGAGAATAGGAATTGGTTAAAGATAGAGAATGTTGGAAAATTGTGGTTTTTCATATGAAAAACTTTCGAGTTCGATTTTATCATAGAAATAGATTTTATAATTTCTTTCTATTTTTGAGGTCCTAATCAAGTATAATTTTTTCAAATTGGTAAACTTGTCGTTATACAGGAAGATCGAAACTAGAATTTTATGAAGTGCCTTTATTTTAATTTTTTAATCCAAATATTTGAATGATTCACCTGTGAATCTTCGGGTGTAAAAATTGCATCGAAGGCAAACATCTTTGGCGCTGCAACAGAAACTCTTCTATCCTCGGGAGCGTGGGAGGCCGCCTGACCTCCTCCACAGGCCGAGGGCTCAAATAGTGTCACTTGTCTTTTCCGGACATCGACTGTTAAGTGATGTATTTTTTTCGGAACACCGTCTTTTGGTGTAGTTAACATTGTCGTGTCCGATTTCCATTCTGACCAATTATTCAGCGAAGAGATTCTTAGCATTACCTTCACCTGGAAACAAATAGAAACATTTTAGTATACTAGGAAGAGACATCATTTTACCATTTTTTTTAAGACTATTGAGATAATTCATTTTATAATATTCAATTATTCAATTTTTCTGAACGTCGAGAGGTCTGAAAGCTCGTTCTTAAGTTCTGTAGTTCAATAGTATGCCACATGAACTACGACTAAATTTATTTTATCACTACAATCGTTTGTTGATGATAAGAAAAAAAATCACAATTTATCGTATATAATCTTTGTATAATGAATTTCTATATAATGAAATTATTAATAATAATAACTATAAATTTAAATTATTGATTATTTTAGTTATTTAGAAAACAATTTTATAAGTGATACAATTGTATAAAAAATAAATAATTTAGAAATGATTAACTTTTTTCGAAAAAGATATTTAATTTAGATAATTATTATACTGTTAAACATCATAAAGTTGACGATGAACAAAAGGATTCAAAATTCGCTATCCAAAACCAAGACAAAGTAATAATATGCATCTCTCTATATATATATGGTAATGATTTACTATTTTAACATGAAAATTCAACATATACACGAAACATTTATGAAAAATAAATATTAATTAACAATTATTTCTTCCTTCAACACTTGATTTAAAGAACTCATTTATTATCTTTATGCGCATTCCAACAATTTCATAACTTGATTGAAAACTAATCACGAGTGTTCATGTTCCAAATTATTTTAATTTAAATATTGATTTTCTTAAATGTTTCGTGTTTAAGTTTAAATTCAAAATAAAAATAAAAAAAATGTCTTAACGAATGACTACGGTCCAATCTAACAATTTTGTAATGATAAATATATGCCCCACCAGAAACAATTTGAAAACCAGCAAATGAACTTGGCTGCGAGAGGAGAAAATACAGAGGGAAGCCCTTCGTAGCATCCATTGGATAAGAATCTAATCCATAAGTAAACACCGCGTTAATTAGCATATAATTCATCACATCGGAATGTTGGATTCATTCACAACAAATACAACAACAACAAAAACAACAATTACAACTACAACTAGGATCACAAACCTAAGAGCGGCGAACTGAGAGCTGAAGAACAACCACCTAAACATTAACAATGACATCATTCAATTATTCTCTTTTCCAAAATGCTTCGCTATAATCCATAAAAAGAGGATGTACATTTTATTAAGAACCATTGGAATGTAGAATCGTAATCTGCCCCAATTGCATTTCCATCCTTATCCTTAACCCCTAACATTTTCCCACGAAATAAATAGGCCCAGAATACGATTATTTAAAGACCATCCATCTCGCCCCCTTCATGAAATTGGAAATTGCCTCTGAACCTCTCACCCTCCACCTCGATTTCTACTTCCAAGTAATTTATGAAATTCCAACTGCTCCAAATTGCAAAATTTTATAATCCATAAAAATGGATTTGCATTCATGAGTATAGATTCGATTCCAAGCGTTTTTTTTATCTAATCTTCATGTTCCTAGGAATATCCATAGTAGCTGCCTCCTCCACCTCGCTAATAGCTATTTTAATTATGCTTCATTGATTTAGGAATTGGATTATTGTTGGCACTTGATGAATCCTTCCTAGTTATTATTTCCTAGTTAATCATTGAAGATAGACAGATTGGAATAAGTTCAAGAATTCAATTATTCAAAATTATAAATTTATTTTTATTTTTAATCTGAAAATTAAAATACTTAAAAATAAAATAAACATGAAATGAAAATATAATTTCGAATTGAAACCGATGGTTTAGTTTTCAATGGATGGATTGGTTTACTTGGAAGTGCCATCATCAAGAGAAGCTTGAATGTTAATTGTTACGTCAGAATCATTTTTTTTCAATCTTTTCACTTAAGTCTTATGGATTTTATATCAAAAGATATTTTTTTTTATTTTTCATAGATTATGAAAAAGACTTTAACTTGTTTTCAAACAGGAATATTCAAGTAGAAGATAATAAGTTGCTTCCATTTCGAGTCGATAATCTTAGAATAGGGTAACAAAGAAAAAGAGATACGAAAAATTCCAAAGTTATTTTTGTATTTAAACGTAAAGATATGTAAAAATTTTGAAATTCTAAGCAATATGATGACAAGCCCTTTTCTTTTAATATTTAAAAATATTATCAGATTAAATAATAATAATATTATTAATTGAATTGGTTGGTTGAATTTAAAGGATACATTATTAATATTTCTTCATCATTATAATGTGTTATTATATATATATACTAGCTGCTCCGAGCGCCTTCAGCGCTCTCCACACTTAGACGGGGGCTCCGCCCCCTGTACCCCCCCCGAGTGTCCCTTTTCTGAGCTATAACCATCCAACTCCTACCCTGTCCCATCTCTCTCACGTTCCTTCCTACATTGTCCACCCTGTTCACAATTGGTCTTCCAAACGGACCTTTTCCAATCGAACTCCCCACCAATATATTTTTCCTCTCCCATTCTAGCCATGTGCCCTGCCGATCCCAGCCTTCTCTATTTTATGACCTATATCTAGAGATGCATAGAGGTCATGCAATTCCTTGTTATGCAGTCTCCGCTATTCCCCGGTGTCCTCATCTTTCTTTGGCCCATAAATGTTGGGAAGAATCTTATTCTCAAATACTCTGAATCTACTCTCATCTCCCAGGGTTATAGACCATGCCTCCCACCCAAATAATACAACAGAAAAAATAATTGTTTTATATATTTTAATTTTGATCCCCTTTGATAATAATTTCCCGATTGCAACTTCGATTTAAATTCTTTGCAAATATTATTCTCTCTGATACTAATTATTTTGCATTATCACTATTAATTTCAAACCCCATCACTTTTCCTGCCTCGATTATTTTTTTATGCTACTTTAAATGTTATTAATTTATTTAAAAAAAAACAAAGTAAACAAAATAAAAATAAAATATAAAGAGATTAGCATAACACTAAACTACTATAAAAATAATATTAAAAAATATATATTAAAATCTTACGTGTAAATTCAATTATGAGATCAAATTTTCTTAATTAAAATGATTTACTCACATAATCTTAAAAAACAGATATGGATACATAAATAATAAATATAAACATTTTTAATTTTATTTTATTTATAATATATATGCAAGACCAGGCTGTGACGTCATGCATGGCTGGATGACCTCATATAATTTTAAATCAAGAAAAAACTAATAAATATGATTTTCCCGAGGATAAAACCAATACAAAATGCATGATTCATGGTGATATATAAAAAAATCTCCTTTGGTGTGAAAATAACCCTTTCCTTCCTATCGTCGATCGCTAATACTACCACTTCCGGTTTCCGGAATTGCACCAAAAGTTGATCAATTCATCCCACTGATGCATTAAGTAAATATACCAAATTTCATCAAAATCGGTTGAGCCGTTCAGGCTGTACACATCTATACGGACGGACAGACGGACAGACATCATGCTAAAAATACTTTTTTCTGTTTAGAAAATGCATGATTCGTGGAGATATGTAAAAATCTCCACATGTGAAATTTGGTGTGAAAACAATACCTCCCTTACTATCGTCGGTCGGTAAAAATTAATAGTATTAAATTATAGCCGTAATGTAAATGTTTTCAAAGTTTAAAAGACCAATAAGATCAATTGAGATATTGTAAATATCAATTATTATTATTATCATTTAATTTATTTAAAACTAAATTTATTTGTGGAAAAGATGATTGTAATACGTTCCCCGAGAAGAGAATAAGTGTTGAAAAGTCAGACAAGGGCATTGGTTGGTGGGCTGCCGTCGAGACCAGACGGACTTTATTGGAAGAAAAAAGGACCACCATTACACTCGGTCGTCCACGGACTATCGCTTACAAAAGGTCCGGCTACATTATTAACAAATAAGTTGACCTGTGGCCAGGTCCGAACCGACCGACGGTTTGAAATCAATTAATTTCCAGCTACAGAAACAATTTCAAATAATTTTAATATATCTATTAATGTAAAAAAAACCAGATAGGGATACATAAATAATAAATATAAACATTTTTAATTTTATTTTATTTATAATATATATGCAAGACCAGGCTGTGACGTCATGAATGGCTGGATGACGTCATATAATTTTAATTAAGAAAAAACTAATAAAGATGATTTTTCTCGAGTATAAAACCAATGCAAAGTGAATGATTCGTGATGATATGTAAAAAATCTCCTCATGTGAAATTTGGTGTGAAAATAACCCTTCCCTTCCTATCGTCGATCGCTAATACTACCACTTCCGGTTTCCGGATTTGCATCAAAAGTTGATTCAATTCATCCCACTGATGCATTAAGTAAATATACCAAATTTCATCAAAATCGGTTGAGCCGTTCAGGCTGTACACATCTATACGGACGGACGGACAGACATCATGCTACAAATACTTTTTACCGACCGACGATAGTAAGGGAGGTATTGTTTTCACACCAAATTTCACATGTGGAGATTTTTACATATCTCAACGAATCATGCATTTTCTTAACAGAAAAAATTTCACAAAGCAATTATTATTTTTGTTTATGCAAAAATGTAAACCACATTTTGAACATTTTATATGTGAAAACGATTTGCACGTTGGCAATTTACATCTTTGGCGGCTTTCGTCATATATGGGCCAATGGGATTGGCCGTCGAGACGAACATCTTTAGGTGGGGCTGTGGATGTCGTTGCAGACCTTTTCTTTTTTTCTACTAACCTCTTTTCGACGTCCAAAGGTCTCTCTCTTTTCTTAATACCACCAACTTGATAATGACATAGGCAATAGGCAATTTCAGCCCTAAAATCTGCAAGGTTTATTGTTTTTTCTGATCTTTGGATAGCTATTTTTTTTTTATAAATGATCCACGAGTTGACAATTGTTATATCAAGAAGGTGATAAAATAATCTCATGTACCATTTTTTGGTCCTCATTTTTATTTTATACCTTACATATTAATAAAATGAATAGCCTATGTTCAAAGAGAGGTATATAAGAATATTTTGATGTAATTTTATAGAAATGGGCTCCGCCAATTTTAAGTCTATATATCATAATTTTCCGGACAGACAGACATGGAAAATTCTAAAGTTACTTTTGGATTCTAGAGGTCATCAAACGCGAGAAATTTTTAAATTCTGAGCAATAGTGCATACAAAAATCTTTTATATATATATAGAAGAAGAAGAAGAAGAAAAAGAAATTCAAGATAATAATCAAACAAAAATTTTTGCTATTCACATAATTATATAGGATCGAATCCATGTTATTTTTTTATTATCTGATGTCAATAAATGCAAGAAGTTGGATGATGACATCCGATTTTTTCCTAATCGGATATTGTCTCCGATTGGTTCGTTGGTTCAGCAGAATAGTTGAAAAATCAATAGGAAATTGCATTACTCGCCACTCAGAAAACGCATTTTCCAATGGCACAAGGATTTAATTGGAGTGGCACAGCGGATCGATATCTACTTATATTGACGTCTGATAACAAGGATAATTTAATTCGGAAGGAATATAGATAAAGAATATCATATTATTATTATTATTATTGGGGTTTTAAAGGTAATCTAGTCACAAGGGGGCCATTAGTACTATCAATTATCATACATCATAAATTACGTTAAATCAACTTATCTCTCATCAAAACGATCCCATTAAGCCGTATAAAACGTCGGGGCACAGTCCCATGGAGAATAGAATGAATTGCTTTATCTGCTCTCTATCTTGTTTCAATAGTCATCAACTGAATGGAAGATATTGAAAATAAAGGTGAAAATATGGATGATACTGAGGCTTCTTTTGGATTCGGCCTTTCAATTCGTTCTTAATGCAGCTGTCAACTTTTTAATATCTCGCCAGAGATAGTATTGCGATCACGAAAATGACGAGATTTTCATGTTTTTATATGTTTTGAAGGTCCCTGATTCATTTTCACAAACAATAAGGTTGGGAAAAATGTGTGTGTGTGTGTGTATGTATGTATGTAGCAAGATTACGCGAAAACGGTTGAAGCTAGAATCATGAAATTTGGTACATTATTTGGGCATTATTCCAAACTCGTAGTTTCTATCAACTTTGGAGAAATGTAGCTCATCCTCCGGAAGTGGATCATTACCTACCACGTTTATGATTTTTTGTCTTCTAAACTGACCGTAAAAATAAAGATCGATGTTTGATAGTTTTTCATAGGATTAAAAATTGTATAAAACTGCTATTGGTATAGAATTTCAGCTTGATTGAATCGCTGAAAGTACCAGAATTCATTTTTTAACACTACAAATCTCACGCGCCAACACGTGACGTGGTGCCATCAACAAAGAGCCAAACATGCGCTGGTTTAATAAACAGGATTTATTAATTTTAATTAATAATTGATAATTAATTCAATTTAATTGAAATATAATCTATTATATTATTGAATCCAATTTCAATTGCGAGATAGTCGAGAGAGTAATTCATAACTATTTTATTTATTCCCTTGAATTCATGGTTGTTAAATCACTCGTCTATAAATTGTGATTATAAATCAAGGTACACTCTTATTATATACATCAATTTATAAATTAATTAAATAAAATAAAAGTATTAAATTTTCAAAAACATCGAAATGTTAATCGAGGGCAGACACTCCCGATTTTTTCGTAAGAAATATCAAGAACCAAGCCCATTCGAATCCAATGTTCTGAAGATTTTATAAAATTGGATGTTTTATTAATGAATAGAATAATCTTTGCACAAGTGAGAATTGCTATTATAAAAAATCCTATTTTCTGTTTTCTTTTCTATTTAACATGGAAAGGAATAAAATCAATAAATAACCATTGAAAACAAATGAAATGTACTCGTTAAGATTTGCTTCGAGTAATACGGTTCTATGCTCTTCTATGCTACTTCGTCCGATTATTCCAATGAACAAATGGATTGTGATAAATTTAAAATGAATGATTATTAATGTCCTTAATACCCTCTATCATTACTGTGACTTGGAGCTTGAAATAATAATAAAAATCGATGTATTTTGATGTTATAAAAATCATCAATTAACTGATGAACATTCTAAATTTAGATCTTCCCATAGAATGCAATTCATTGGATTAATCCATAATATCGTATTATAAAAATTATATATAGACAAATATTATAGAAGGATTGATATTATCTTGGAAACGAAACAAGCAGACATTAATGCATGTGTATTTTTTTCAAAATAGAAGATAAAAATGGATGAATCTATTTTTTAGAATCTATTGTAGAAAAATGAAAGAAAGCATTGGATTGGTTGATAGTAGCATATTAGCATGGAACACGAACACGTTCTCTTCATGAACAGACCCAGAATTTCAATACCGATTTTTAAATTTAATTCAATAGATTAACAAAATAAATAAAATAAGCAATAAAATAAACAGAAAAATAATTAAAGAAAATTATTCAAACTCTTTCAAAAATATTTAATATCCAATTCAGGCATATTGATTTTTTAAAAGTGGAATTTTCCAACCTAATCGGAATGGAATGGAATGCAGGCATATCGGTCTCGTTATCTAAAAAATGGCCCCTTCACTTGGTTGCCTGTTTTCTAATTTTTAATTTTTTTCACAAAATAGAAATAACTTTGGAAGAGGGAACCTGGTGAAAACCACTTAAACAAAGAATCCAATCCATTCTTAATTTTCGATGATGTTCTGTTCAATAAATTTCTTCTATCCGATCCAATGGATATGTAGAAACATGAATATCAAGGATTCTAGTCGAACCATTTTTGATTATGCACCGTTCTAGACAGCTTCTTTTAGAAAACTTGATTGATCAGGTTTCCAATCCCCATATTCGCCTGATTTGGTACGATGCACATTTTAGCTGTTCAACAAACTTAAAAGACCACACCCCGCTCACCTATTCGTTTCGTTTCAAGAAATCAAAGGCAATTTGAAAAAAAAAGCATTGAATATTGCTGCTGTGCAATGGATTTCTCTGACGATTTTGGGAATGGTGACAAACTTGGATATAAATGAGATGAGGAGTAGCTGATAAAATGGAGTAAGACAAAAATAATAAAGCGTTTTCATTGATAGAAAAAAATTCATCGTCTTTTTTGAACACAGTTTGATGATATAGATTAAACAAAATTAATTTGTTTTTTGTGGAATCTTCCTTTTTATCTTTTTTTAATTATAAAATTGATATTCATCCTTATTTTGTTCTTCATTAATCCATACAAATGATGATGAGTTATTATTGATAATTGCAAAGTGAAAGTACATAAACCTACTTTTGGCAAGTGTCAGAAGAATGTGAAAATTCTTGAAGGATCATGATGGAACTCGAATGGGATGCACCCCACGAATATTATTGGATGGGATTTAAAGACTCTCCTTTATTTTATTTTAGGTATTGATCTTAAAAGCTGTCTCCAACTCGCAGTTAAACCAGCCAAGAACAATACAACAAATCGTACGCGCACAAAAAAAGAAGATTAATTTGTTAGACTAGGAAAGATTAAAAATCTCTTTTTTAGAATAAAAGGAAAGGAAATATCACTTCTTCTTCTCTCTCACTTCATTTCCTATCTCGTGGGTGTGTGTATACAAGATTACGCAAAAACGGTTGGAGCTAGAATCATGAAATTTGGTATACGGGCATTATTCCAAATTCATAGTTCCCTATCAACTTTGGAGAAATGTAGTTCATCCGGAAGTGGATCATTACCTACCACGTTTTCATTTTTTTTTCTCTCAAGTAACCGTAAAAATAAAAAATAAAGATATAGGTTTGATAGTTTTCACATCATTAAAAATTGTATAAATACTGCTATCTTTAGAATTTCAGCTTGATTGAATCGCTGAAAGTACCGGAATTAATTTTTTAACCCTGCAAATCACGCGCCACCACGCGACGTGGTGCCATCAACAAAGAGCCAAACATCGATATTATTTATTAATTTTAATTTAAATAGAATATATGTTCTTTAATCCAATTCAAATTGTGAGATAGTCGAGTGAAGACACTACAGATTTTTATATTAATGAATAAAGAAAATATTTTTTAAAATGCTTTTTTTTTCTCTTTTTTTAATGTTCCAATAGATGTAAATTTTTTTTATATGCCTGAGCTTCCCCACCTTTCATGTTATCACGCCACTATACTTTGAGAATTACTCCGTTAAAAATGACTTACTTAAAAGCGAGTTAAAATTTAAAAAAAATACTATTACAATTATTGCTATGATTTTTGTTTTTTATCGTATTTAATTTGCAAATTTATACAAACTAATTTAAATAATCCATTCTAAATTTAAAAATGATTGATAAAAGGTATTATTAGTAGAATTAATTTCTTCTAAATTCAATTACTGGATATTTTATTGAAAATATGTATGGTCGAGAGTCTATGGTCTATGTTTTTGCCATCGGGGCTATATGTCGTTGATGTTTTCTCATGATCGATGATGGTAGGTTTGGATGTTTATTTTGGAGATACAATGCTAATCCTTAATTATGGTATAATAAAAATAATTTCATACTTTGTTGAAATATTGAATATTTTCATTATACCTATGTATTTGTATAAATTTTAAATTACTTAAAAAACTATTAATCGTAAATATTTTAATGTTTTTATTAAATAAATAAATAAAACTTTGGATTTCTTAAAAATAAGTTAAACTATTTCTATAGTTAGGAAAAGATGGAACCCGCTTTGGAAGGTCTCTTCGACTAAAGATGGCCAAGAGTCTCCTCCAATGGAATGCTATTTTAATAATTCCCAAGAGCATCCGTTAAATCTCAGTAAACCAAAGATAGGAAGAATGTATCCCGAAATTGTTTTATCCCAAAACCTACTTTGATTTTATTATCTTTAGTGGATTTAATTTTTATTTCAAAGTCACGTAACTTTTAATGCCAAAATGGCATTGTCCACCACTTTGGTTCCAACTTAATATTTGTTTGATATTTAACGAATCGATTCTATTCTTTCTTCCATTTGGTTAGCAGATAATGTACAATCCATTTTTAAATTCTCCAAAAATGATGATTTGTGTAAATTGACAAATTATCTATTATCTCCCAAGTCTTAATAATCCAATAGTACTATTTTATTGGAATAGATACGATGTAGATAGGGAGTCAACATCCCCAAACTAACGAACCAAAACTTCAAAAAACATAAAAACAATTCTCCGCCAACAAACCCAATGATAAATGCTCAACACGATTAAGACTCCGGAAACCATACCATACCCTAACACAATCCCCTGGAAAATAGCTCCAAAAGAACTGCACTGAAGCTGAAACGTCGAGGAAATATAAATCCATTGATATACGCAGGCTACCGAGAAAAATATTTATCCAAGTTGAATTTATGGAAGCCTACTTGATCATATATATATCATCACAAAAATCTTTCTATTTTGTATTAAAATTAATTAATTTCTCGCTAAGTAATTGGATAATTTACTAAAACGATGGCTTGAAAGATTCTAGTCTTGATCCGCCCTACTCATGGACGAGCGATTAAACCTCGCCACAAGTTCTTTAATTTAATATAAATTTAATATTTCATATACTATATAAATAATTGCTAAAGTTGGCTAAATTGAACTTAGATCCCATTGAGCAAGAAAACTAAAAGAAAAAGAAGAAAAGTGTGATAAAAGTAAAGCTATTTTACCAAATTATCTTTTAATTAATTTTTCTCGACAATCTTTTTCAATTGAGATTTTTATTTACTTATTTTATTTCTAATTTTTTTATTATTTAATTATTAGATTTTGTTTAAGCCTTTATTCATTATAATACGAACAAATATATATTTGAAGTTTGAATTTCATCACACCTTATTATAACTTTGAATTTATCAATATCTATTGAAAAAATTTCATATCCACTTTTCGAATTGTTAAATAATTAAATGGAGAGGTTCATTTATTAATTATATATTAATTATATATATATATATATATATATATCTTATATATAAAATTCTCGTGTCACAAAACTTTGAAAAAGTACTCCTCCGAAACGGTTGGACCGATTCTTATGAAATTTTTTATGTATATTCAGTAGGTCTCAGGGCATGTCAGACTTCCTTCATAAAACCGCTAATTGGTAAGGTGTATCCAGAGGGTGGAATTTAAATAAAATTAGTTTAGTTACAATGCTAGATCATAGAGGCGCTGGTGGCGATAATTTGACATGTATATAAATTCTAATAGAAGACTTGCAAACAAGAATGGTTTCTGGTTTAGTCAGCTAGGGCGTCATCTTATGACTTTGCACCCTCAGTTCGAAACTCGCTAAGGCACATTTTTTTAAGTATTATATATTTTACAAATTTATTAATTTTTATTATTTTAATATTTTATTAAATTATTTTATTTTATTAAATTAAATTTTATTTTATTATTAAATTGTATTTTATTAAATTAATAATTATGTCAATTAATTTTTTCTGCATAAATAAACATATATAAAAAACTATATAAAATTTGAATTTTCATTCATTCATTCATTTAAAATGATAATTTAAGAATATCTTATTCAAAATAAATTGTTGAATATATCTGATCTAAATATTTTTTTGATTTGTTCTTTTAAAATATATATAATAAATAATTAAATTAATCCCTACTAGGACCTCGGAGGGGAGGTAACAAGCTTTCTCTTCCTTGGGAAAATCCATCCCCAGCGTCGACTATCTATCTATATATATATATATATATATATAAAAAGGTTTTTGTCTGCACATTTCTCAGAATTTAAAAATTATTGTAATATTTCACTTTTTATTTTAAATTCTAATATTCAAATATCAATTCAATTAAATAATTTATTCTAAAAGTTCTCATTTTAATTTATTTAATAAAATATTTAGATCATATATAACTTCATTTTTATTTATTCTTTCTATATATTTGAATATTTCTTCTTTTCTATTTGAAAGTGAAAGGTTAAAAAAACAGAATATATTATTTTTAATGTTTGATGAATACAAAAATATTTTCAAAACGTCAATTAAAATGACTAAATTATATTAATTTTGTTTTTGTTTCAATTATTAATTACAACTATATTTTAAGTGCAAAAGTCATTTCTTGGTTAATTAAAATATGTTTTTTTAGACAAATGATATAATGATGTTTTAAATTTATGTCTTTTTTATATTTTTTTATTAATAGGCTTCTTTTTTTATTTTTAATTTTTAATAAATTCTCTTTTTTGATATGATATTAATAAAAAATAATATTAAATTGTATATAAAATTAAAAATTAGAATATTTGAATTTTTTTAAATTTTAACACATGTAATCAATCATATGCATAACGAATGGAAAATTTTGAAAATCAACTTGGTATTCAGAAAAAAATACTGATATATAGAATATAATAGACCATTCGAATATAATTTAAAACTATTTTCTCCTTCTATTTTAAATTTAAAAAAAAAACGGAGTGTTAAGAAATTAAAATGCCTGGATAGGTAAATGGGCTGGAAGAGGAGGCAATTTATAATTTTCTTCTAATTCAGATTGAAATTAATAGTGATAAGAAAAAATATTTAGTAACAAAATCTTAATATACAAAATGTAGAATTTGAATATGTAGAAAAATTGAATGTAATCACGAAGGATAATAATATTTGAGAAGAATTTAAATCGAGGTTGAAATCGGGAAACGTCAGTTATCATGCAGTAAATAGGCTTATCTCATCAAAATTATTATCAAAAGGAATCAAAATTAAAATATATAAACCAATTATTTTGTCTGTTGTATTATATGGGTGGGACGCATGGCCTATGACCCTGGGAGATGAGAGTAGATTCAGAGTATTTGAGAATAGGATTCTTTCCAGCATTTATTGGCGAAAGAAAGATGAGGTCACCGGGGAATGGCGGAGACTGCATAACGAGGAATTGCATGACCTCTATGCATCTTCAGAAATAGTTAGGGTTATAAAAGCGAAAAAGCTGCGATAGGCAGGGGACGTGGCTAGAATGGGAGAGAAAAAAGATATTGGATTGGAAAACGGTGTGGAGACCGATTGGAAAATGTCCGCTTGGAAGACCAAGGACGCGTAGGAAGGGACGTAAGAGAGATAGGACAAGGGCTCAGGATAGGGAGACTTGGAGAAATGTGGTTGCTGCGGCCAAGAACTTTCGAGTTCCTTAGAGTCACAGAGATAGATAGATATAACATATACAATAATAATATATATAATTAATTTACTGATTAAATTAAAATAGATTTTAAATAAGAACACAAAAAGAAATGAATGTTTTATGTAATATACGGATTGAAACAAAATGGATGAAAACCTTTTAATACTCTTAACCAAATACTATGTGCCACTCGGGGGGTACAGGGGCGGAGCCACCGTCTAGGTGTGGAGAGCGCCGTAGGCGCTCGGAGCAGCTAGTATATATATATATATATATTTGAGTTGTTTATATAGATTTCTTGATTTTATATATTATTTATATTCGCTTACCCCATTTTATATTATCTATAGATAATTAATTTTTGGATTGTTTTATTATTATTCAAACTAAGAGGTTGATTTCATTAATTTATGCGTTTAATATTCTTTGTCCTGTAATCGAACTCAGATCCTTTTTGTTCAAGATATTTTACTATATTTTAGTTATTTAACATTTTTTTTCCTCTATTATTTTCTATATTATCATTAATTTTTTAAAATTTACATTTTAATTGAATTTCAATTTAATTGGATGATTGAAAATGTGATCGAAATGATCTTGGTTTTCAATTGGGCTAATCTGACAGTGTTCACTAATCTAAAATTTTATATACATTAGAATGGTGAATATTATCCAAATTATTTATGGGTGTTTTCTCATAAAAAAAATGAAAATCTCATAAAAAAGTTATTGTTTCTTTTTTTATCTAATTGAATTTTTTTCTATAAATTTCAATTTTTTTTTTTTTTTTTTTTTGGAAACTTTTAAACCTTCGATAAATTAATTTATAATACAATTTTTATTGTTTTTTTTTACCTTGCCGATGCCGTTGCCTATGTTAGGAAGATCGTGGCGGCATAAAAGAGCTGGTGGTGGTGGCGGTGGACGTTTAAGCAACGCAGCTGCAAATCCGACGACGCCTTCCTCGGGGGGCACCCGCTTACGACGGTGTGGCGACGCTGAAGTCAGCCTATGGGAGGCCCTGCAACAATTTATACACATAACAGAAAGGAACACCCAAAGCAATATCCATTGATGTGGTATATTTTCACAAAATCAACCTACAACCTTCAATGAAATTTATGAAATAGAAGAAATGATTTGTCGATTTGTGTTTTCTTGTATTCTAAATAACAGTACCTCCGCTCAGTAATTAAAAAAAAGGATTCTTTATTATTGGGTTTGGCTGATAATATTAATACCTGATTCACCAAATCGCCATTCAAATAATTTAAAAAAGAACATAAATTAAAAAAATAGTCCTAAAACATACACCCCTTAAACATACGTATTAATGCACTGGATGACAGAAAAGAATGGCCTTAAAAAATTATTTCTTTCGAGATTAAACTGACATTTCAGGCCTGTTAATATAAAATAGACATATTTTTGTAAATTTGGTTTATTTTTATATATATAAAGATTTTTGTTAGCATATTGTGAATTTAAAATTTTTTGCATATCTTCGCGATTCATGATCTCTAGAATCCAAGAGTGACTTTAGAATTTTTCATGTCTGTCTGTCCGAAAATTTTGACGTTATAGACTCAACGATCTTAAACGATTTCGATGAAATTACATTACAATATTCTTACATACCTACCTCTATTTTTATCGATAGATATTCAATAACCGCCAAAATTAAGTCTTTCGGTGGGGAAATTATGACGTTATAGACTCAAAATTGGTAGAACCAATTTCGATGAAATTACATCACAATATTCTTACATATCTCAGAAATTAATTTCTTAAAATTTGATATCTACATGTTGCAAAGAAAACAATTGAAAGAATGTTTATTTTTATATTTATTTTTTTCTAATATATATATATATATATATATATATATTGGCCTTTTAAACTTATTTAACACACACTTCTTACCTCCTTTAATTTTTAGGATTATATGAATAAATAATTTGAATTTTTAACTCATAATTGGATTTTCAAGTTAAGATTTTAATATGGGTGGACAATGTATGAAAGGACATTTGGAGAAATGTGGTTGTTGCGGCCAAGAAGTTTCGAGTAGATAGATAGATAGATATAACATATACAATAATAATATATAATTAAATAAAAAGATATTTTAAATAAGAACACAAAAACAAATGAATGTTTTATGTAATATACGGATTGAAATAAAATGGATGAAAACCTTTTACATATAAACTTCCAACCAAATATAGGGTACAGAGGTCAGAGCCCCCCGTCTAGATGTGAAGAACACCCAAGGCGAACTGAACAGCTAGTATATAATATTTTGTATTTACGGAGTCGCTGTATGACGAAATTGATGATATCATTTAATTCTCCTATATCGAATAAAGATAAATCTTCTAAACGTTGTGAAACCATTTCAAATAATTTAAATATATCTATTCATTCAATAAAAAACAGTTATGGATATAACATTAATATTTTTAATTTTATTTTATATTTATAATATTATTATAAGATATATAAGAGGCACTGAATGTGACGTCATATACATTTAAATTTAAAAAAACTAATGAAGATGATTTTTCTCAGAAATGTGATCAATAAAACTCGATTTTTCTTTATAAATATTATCTATGGTGTGAATTTCAAAAAAATCGATCGAGCGGTTTCTGAGAACTCATTTACAAATATATATACATACATATATATATTTTAGCTAGCATAATAAGTTTAGATTTAATTCTATAAAATCTTACAATCTCAATAATTAGTGAAAACTCTGAGCGTTTATAATCTTTTCTTTCTTTAAGATTATTTACATGAGTAGTTCTTCATTATTCATTGAAAATTTATTTTCATATTCATATTCAATCTTCTTTTCAAACAGAAATCATTAATAACCAAAACTTCCGAGGGAAGAATTGGGTATCGAGAACCCGTACTTTTTACTATCTCGCCAGAGATAGTATTGCAATCACGAAAATTTTCGATTTCGAGATTTTTATATGTTTTGAAGATCTCTGAATCATTTTCACAAACAATAAAGTTGAGAAAAATGCCTGTGTATGTGTTTATGTAGGCAAGATTACGCAAAAACGGTTTGAGCTAGAATCATGAAATTTGGTACACGGGCATTATTCGAAATTCATAGTTTTCTATCAACTTTTGAAAAATGTAGCTCAACTGAATTATAAATATAATATATTATATAATTTATTTATTTTATTTAATAAATATCTGATTCTTCGTAAATGATTATCAGTCAATATTCTTTTTTAAATTATTTTTTTAATAAATATAATAAATTATAATTATAATATCGATAATATTATTTTGTTTTAAATAAAAAGTAGAGGGATTAATTTTTTTCCTAATCGTGCGATAAGCCACTCAGTCAAATTTCATGGAAAAACAGAATATAAATAAAAATAGAATTAGAATTTATTTATTTTAATAAAGTCTTTTAGTTTGCATTGCAAAGCGAATGTGATCGGTTGGGCTGAATGTCCGTCCACCTTGCCAGGTAATTCATTAATAAGTATTTTATTAATTAATAATAATTAGAAATATTATTTATTTGTTTTCTATCCACACTTTCTATTCAAATGAATATTTTAATTAATTATTTATGTTATTTGATTTTTACGACTAAACATTATCTACTTTTTGATCATTCATTTCATTTTTCATTTTTTAATACTCTCATCATCATCTTTAGAATATATTAATTAATTCATTACAAATATATATTAATATATTATGTTATTTAATCCAATTTAATAGTCGAGTGGAGACACTCTAGCTTATTTGGATTGGAGTCGTTTCTTTTCTTTCTAGACCCAATTAATCTTTGTCTCAACAATCAAATATGGAATCATTAACAAATCTAGTTTTTTCAAAGGTTCCGTATTTAATCCATTAGATTGATTATATATATATATCTAAAATATAGAAACCCCATCCATGCATTGTATTTTATTTATACCAATTTGGATTAAAGATATATATATATATATATATTATTCTGTTTATAATTGACAAAAATTAACGAATTATAAATTTGGATTGCTTTTCATGTCGTACGTTCCAAACACAAGTCTATAGATTTACAAATTAAATCAATTAAAATTAATATGAATTTCAAAATAGAAAACAAAATTGTAAAAAACCCAATATTTATTTTTTATTTTATTAAGAGTTTCTTTATATTTATTAAATATTCTTTTAATTTTTGAATTTGATGAGATTTTTACCATCATCTTCAAGTTCCTAACCTTACAACTGTTTATCATTATGAGGAAATCTTTTTTATCTATTAATATAATAATTATAATTGTTTGTTTTGATTATGTGAAATCAATAAATTAATAAATATATTTTAATTATTTTCTTTATCGAAATTGTATGTAGTAACAAATTTCCAATGTATTAGATCTTAACTATATTTCTATAAAAAAATAAATAATTATGTGGGACTGGGATGAATAATGATAATAAAATGTAGAGCGAATTTTAGAGATTATTATATCTTGAATTGACATAATATAATTGTTAATATATATATATATATACTGTCAGAAACTTTTTGAAATTCGGAATGGGTTAAAACAAGGGGACGCACTATCACCAATTTTATTTAATTTAGTACTGGAATATGTAATTAGACAAAATGGGGAAAATCAAATGGAATCCAATTAAACATAAAAATTAAAGTATTATGTTACGCAGACGACTTAAATAGAATAGGAGATTCGGCAAGTGTAATTAAAGACAGCGTAGAAAACTGAATCGAAGCAGGAAAAGAGGTGGGACTGGAAATTAATAATGCTAAGACAAAGGATTTCGTAACAGAGAGGAATAGTAGTAACACACACAAAATCTTAACATACAAGATATAGAATAGAATTGGAAAATGTAGAAAAATTGAAATACTTAAGTTCTGTAATCACGAAGGATAATAAATTCGAGAAGAATTTAAAACGAGGTTGCAAAAATTATTATCAAAGGGGATCCAAATTAAAACATAGAAAACAATTATTTTGCCGGTGGTATATAATTAATATTTTATTAATTGTGTAATTGGACTTGAATAAGAGTGGAATTCTTGTTTGGACTCTAAAATCTCTATTAAATTTGCGACACTTGATAGTGGGGATAGATTTCAAGAAAAATAAAGGAGGGAGGAATATCGTCCAAGTAGGATGGAATGCTTTCCCATGATTTGCCATGGACTCTCTCCCTCTTCTCCCAATTTGAAAACTATTTATCGTAGGAGAACACGCATGTTTTGCTGACCACCAAGTCACGAATTATTTCACTGCAACAAGTTGCAATTTTTTTTACTAAAAGAAAATTATTGAAAGAAATTAGCAAAATGAACTTTAGAATTCGCGATGAAAGTTACAATTTTTCTTTGGATTATAAACTAGATCTATCTTGAAATACATTGGATAGGGAGGATAGGATTAAAAACAAAAAAATATTATTTTTGTACTTTTGATGGAATGAAACAATCGAGAAAAGTAGAATAACTACCATTGGATATTTTATTTTATTTTATTTGAATAATATCTATTTTAATGTAGAATTTTACACAATTCAAGACAAATAAAAATGTCAACAAAATAAATTTTTGGAAATCACGAAGAAATAAAATCAATAAAAGATAACCTCCCGAAAAGGTACATCCTTGTTCCAATGCAATTGTTATAAAAAGAAATGATCAAAAAATCGAAATCCAAAATTGGTAGTAAATGATTACAAAATGGAAAATTCGCCAAACCAAGTGCCAACACAGTCGAATTCCATACTTGAATTGAACGCTCTCCATGGGAATGGGAAGGAAGAGGACGACCATTTCTAATTTGGACGATGATCGTGATGGATGGCAACGAGCCTAAAGGATGGCCGATTGCATGGCAGAGGGGGTTGTGGGTTGTACTCGAAAAAGCAAGCAGCATTACCTTGCGTTTTCATTAAGCTCCATGTTGATAGGCAAGTTTCACATCTTGGAAAAGGATTGGCATGCTCTTGGAATTGGAGGACGATATGCCGATGGGCCACTGACTGAGAGAGCAACGTCCTCTTCCTGCACTCAGCGCCCTGCCACCCCTCCGGGCTGCGCGCGCAACCCCTACATTTTGGAGAATCCTTGCTTGGAAAATGGAGAGAGCAAAGGGGCAAAGGGTAAACACCAGCGGCGTGGGTGTGCTCCCTTTTTCCCTTTGCACCATCGCACACCATCGCTTCCATGGAGAACGTGGAGAACGATGGAGATGGATGGAGAACCAACCAACTGCCCCTACCTCACCTCTTTTCTTACTTTTCCATATTTCTCAAGGTTTCTTGAAAAAGGATTCGTTCTAGTCAGTTCTAGTATACTTATCGAGGCAGATAATCATTATTTCGAGGTAGCTAAGCGTAGGATAGAGAGAGTTGAAGGAATTAGGTTGCTGCTGCCAATCCATTTCCAGTTGGAATCCGATGAATAATACAAAGAATACGATTTCTTCAAAACGAAACTTGGGTTTTATTTAATAATCCTTTTCAATGGTTTATCATAAAAATAAACATTTTCAATAGGTTATAAAAAAATTGCTTTTACATTTTATTATTTTATTTATTTATTATTTATTATTTATTTATTTAAGTAGACATGGAACCTTATTGATGTACAATTTTAGACAATTCAAATTGTTTTCTATTCCAAATTCAATTTAAGAAAAAAATAATCCAATTAAGAAATAGGAAACAAATGGATAATTCGAATTCATAATAATAATCTATAAAATAGGAAAGGAAACAAACCAAAAAAAGTAGGATAATTATTAAAAGAATATAAAATTATTCGAATGCTATTTGAACCCAAACCAAACAAGAAATTCTTCTTGATAATAGTTAAGAAGAAGAGCAGCAGCAGGAATAGAATGGCTCTCGTTTGAATTCTTGTAATGGATTTGTGCTGCAATCTAGTTTCTCCCGGGGGCATTAGTTCCGGGACGATAGAGAAGTGGATCCAAAGAATACGCAACCATTTCCCATAGAAATGCATAGAAACAACGGATTGACTCCTCCACGGGTATACGAGGATATCAAGGAAACGATGCCAAGGAACATTCACTCGATTACTCCTCATCATCCATTAGAAAAGTTGCATGAATCATTTCCTTCATCATCTTTTAGCATTCGATCAGTAGGAATTCACCAAAATATGCAATTAAATTACATTTTCAAAAAATCAATTATTATTATTATTATTTATAAAACAAACTTTAATTCTCAATTAGTCGGGATTATTATATATAAAATGAATAATAAATAAATAAATAAATAATATTTATAATGATTTCAATTTTTTTATAAATTTGGAATGAAATAGATGGAGGTATTTTTTATGTCCGAAAAATGACCACCATCTTGTTATTATAAAACAATGATATTATAAGAAATCATGAAGAAAAGCTAAAGAATCTTGAAGTAGCCTAGTATATAGGATGGTTGGAACCCTAATTATTCTTATTTTTATTTCTTATTAGGCATAATAATTTTAAAATCTTGATCTATCCATCGATAGATAGATCTAGATAGATATATTGATCGAAATGTAAAAAAATGTGATCAATACGGATATGCATGTTAGAGAAAAGAAAGGGAGACTAGGGGAGCTCCAACCCCTCCATGTCTTTGCTCTTGAACAATTCGAGAAAAGAGGGTAAAATAAATATCTTATAAAAAATCACGTCGCAAACGACTTCACCTGCAATTTATAAAACGTCGCTTCGTTGTTAGACCTATAGATTTTTTTAGTTTTAATTTCAAAGGATAAATCAATGGAATCTTGACATTTTTTTTGCTTCTACTATCTTTTATCAGCTCATTTAAATACATATCTTGAAACGTAATCTAGAGAGGGTGAAAGGGCTGGGCCCATTCATTAGTGTTCTAAAGCGGTTTAAGTCTTGTCACAAATCACCTTTCACTTTTCACCAATAATCTTACAATATCTAAAATAAAAAATAAATTGGATAATTCTAGATCATTCGAAAACTGGAAATAATAATAGTATTGCAATCAGGGATGAACAGTAACGCGTTACAAGTAACGACGTCCCCCGAGTACGCTACTTTTTTGTATCGGGAACTGTAACTAGTTCCCAAAAAAAGGAGCTACGAGTAACGAGTTCCTCATTTTTTAAGGAACTTGTACCGGACCTTACAAGTTCCTAACGATTTTTTTTTCAATTTCGCGAAAATCAAAAACGTCTGAAATCATAAGTAAAATTTGGAATTGTTCTCTTATTTATCCTGTTCCAACGAGACGGAATTCCTTATACAATTCTACTAAACATATATTTAAGAATAAAGAAAAACGAAACTTACTCTGCAAAGATCTCGGACTAAAAGCATTTCGAGAGATTGACTTGGATTATTTAGAAGAATATATAAAATTAATGAAGTCAGTCCATTGCACAAGCAAAGGGAACAAAATATCCATCTTTCAAAATGAGATGGGTTCCCGAAAATTTAGATGAAAAATAAGTTGACCTGTGGCCAGGTCCGAACCGACCGACGGTTTGAAATCAATTAATTTCGAGCTACACAAACAATTTCAAATAATTTTAATATATCTATTAATGTAATAAAAAACAGATAAGCATACATAAATAATAAATATAAACATTTTTAATTTTATTTTATTTATAATATATATGCAAGACCAGGATGTGACGTCATGAATGGCTCGATGACGTCATATAATTTTAAATCAAGAAAAAACTAATAAATATGATTTTTCTCGAAGATAAAACCAATACAAAGTGCATGATTCGTGGTGATATGTAAAAAAATCTCCTCATGTCAAATTTGGTGTGAAAATAACCCTTCCCTTCCTATCGTCGATCGCTAATACTACCACTTCCGGTTTCCGGATTTGCATCAAAAGTTGATTCAATTCATCCCACTGATGCATTAAGTAAATATACCAAATTTCATCAAAATCGGTTGAGCCGTTCAGGCTGTACACATCTATACGGACGGACGGACAGACGGACGGACAGACGGACGGATAGGCGGACGGACAGACATCATGCTAAAAATACTTTTTTCTGTTAAGAAAATGCATGATTCGTGGAGATATGTAAAAATCTCCACATGGGAAATTTGGTGTGAAAACAATTCCTCCCTTACTATCGTCGGTCGGTAAAAATAAGAAGAAACAATTGATGTTTGAATATATTTGCGATCCATTCACGACTTTTTCCCTTCAAAAACACCTTGAGATGCTCCTCATCGAATTTTGCAGGTCATCCGCTGCGAGGTTAATTCTCTGTTTTTGATAAACAAAAAAATGGATAGGTTAAGAGCTCAGAAATTAATCTTTTATTATTTTTCACTGTAATATACTTATATCACAAAAAAATATACTAACACTTTGAATGACTAAAACATTATTTATGAACATCAACACAAGTTTAAAGGCTTGAATTACAGAAGAAAGATCTAATTAATGAATAAAAGAATCATGCTTGCAAATATTCAAATGGAGGACCATTATTGTACATACAACGCTGAAAACAATTTATCGCTAATTACATTACAATTAATTAATTATAATTCAATGATATATCTTCCATACATTCGAGGGATCCATTGAAATATCTATAAAAAGTGGATTCAAAATCGATTTCAGTTTGTCATAAGAGCGAACAGACAGACATGAAATCAAGTTGCTAAGATATGCAAAAAATTTTAAATTCTGAGAAATGTGCAGACATAAACCTTTTTTTATATATATCGATTATGTAAGAATTATTCTAAATGTGAAACATTAATTTTAACCCTTAGAAAAATACAACGAAATTTTTAATAGCTTTATAAATTATATTTTTCTATATTAATGAACCGTGTCTTCATTTTTTTTTATTAATTAATATAAAAATTTTTAAAAAAATCGAAATATAAACAACTTAAAATAAATTCAAAATATTAACTTAATCACCTCTTATAGATAAATAAACACAGCAAATGAATTAGTTGATCCGTTAATTAATGATTTCATTTTTTTGTAAGGGGAGGTGGGAGTTGAGAAACGGAGACGCACATGCAATAGGAGGGAGTGGGAAGATGAAAAATGACTTTGAAACCATTTCAAGATGCTTATTTAAATTTTATTGAAAATCAATCTAGGAAAGAATAAAATATCATTTTACATGCAACATTTTAGCAAATCTAATCGTTAATTTAATTAGAAATATACAATTCAATTGTCATCAACTGTTTAAAAGTATATCTTTTAATTTTTTTTTTAATAATTAATATAGAATTTTATAAAACTCTTCATATGGATCACTCAAAATCAATTCCAAATATTAATTTTATCAAGGCTTATAGGTAAATAATATATTATAAATTTTTATTTTAGTGTATCTATTAAAAAATTATTTTTTACATTACATTTTTCAAATAATTTTCTATTTCATCACGAGACTTATGTCTAGCGAATTCAACTGGTGTTTTATCTAAATGATTTTTATATGTTAAAGAAGCTTGATTTTTTACTAAGATTTTCACAATTTCCATATTATCTAATTCAATTGCCTTATGAAGAGGTGACTCTTTATGAATGGTAGCGATATTGACATCTGCCCCTTTGTATATTAGAAAGTCAACGAAAGTTCGTCTATTTCGTTCCACTGCATAATATAAGGCTGTTTTCGATTTCACATCCATTGCATTAATTTCTATTCCTTTTTTACACAAATATTCGGCAATATTTAGATAACCATTACGGCATGCAATCATCAATAGCGTTTGTTTTTTAGTATTGCGAGCATCGATCGATGTTTTATCATTTTGCTTTTCCGATTCCATATAATATTTTACAGCAGGTAGAATTCCTCTTTCACAAGCTTCTATTATATTGGAAACATTATAATCACCAATATTAAACTCATTTGATCTCATTATATGATAAATATTCGTTTTTATCACGCCTAGTTTGTCTTCTAAATCTGCCAGATCTTGGTTTACCTAAAAAAAAATAGATTAAAAGATTATAAAAGTATTTGATGTTAAGTTTTTAAAAAGTTTATAAAATATTCTTATCAAAGGGAAAGATACATAGTTCAATGGAAACGGATAATTAGCTCTTTTCAATTTTTATTTAAAATATGTATTTAGTATTATTATTTTATAAAAAAGTAAACATAAGAAAATAGAAAAAGAATATTTTCAATGTATAATGGAATGGGCAATTCACAAAGTCCACGTCCAAAAAGACAACACAAAGTCATTGTTGAAAGACCACGCACCGTGCCACGCTTCAAGACAGACGTATGAAACCATGGAAACATTTGGTTGGGAAATGCTTCCCCATGCAGCTTATTCGCCAGACTTAGTCGCCATCGGATTACCAGTAGGATAAATGTCGAGAAATGGCTCGACGACTGGTTTGTCTCGAAAGAGAAATATTTTTTTTTAGAGAGGGATTCACCAATTGCCAGAGAGATGCGAGAGCTCTCTTTCTAACGAAGGAAATTATTTGGAATCCAATATTTTTTTTTACTTTCCTAAAATATACGTTTATGTGTACAATTCGAAAGGGCGGTTTCCTATGCATACACCTAGGAAAATTTTGCTTATCTTCACGTGACCTGAAGAATTCAAAAATGACTAGAAAATTGTTCATGTCTGTCAGTCTTTTTATATGTCCGGAAAATTATTTGGCTATAGTCTCCAAATGGACTGAACCGATTATTATGAAATTGTATCACAAGTTTCTTGTAGTTTTTAATTTTCTAATAAAATATTAATTATTTATTTTATATTATAAGATTTCATTTTATAATTAATTTTTTAATAAAATGATTACCTCCTATGTATTAAATTATTATTGATTTGAATTATTCCTATTTCATTAGAATATTTTTTCATTTCTATTTCAACGTTGATTAACGCTCGTTAATAAATATAATTTCTATGCACAATGTACATTGGATTTGTTTCCATAATCCAGTAAACATCTGGGAATGATTTCGTCATTCTCTTGGAGTATTAAAAATAATTCAATAATTGATTTCAATACTAACCGAGTGAATCTGTTGATTACAATATTTGCTTAAATGTTGGATCCAGTGACTTAAATCTTGTGTAGACTAGATATTAAAAAATAATTTTGATTTATTAAATAAAATAAAGTTCAATAAAAGATAAATGAATATGACAAGGAAATGAAATTATTAAAAAAAAAAATATTAAATTTAAATTAATAGAATATTCATTTCCGAGCCATTTTGAAATTATATTTTATTTCCAATTCATACAACTCAATGAAAGTTTACTTTTCTAGATTAATAACTTTTATTTATTTTAATTCTATATGACTAAATGAAAGTATAGAAATAAGTGAAAATATTTACCTTTACTTCTAAATCTCTTAGCGAACTAAATTCATCTTCAAGCTATAAAAAAAGAAAATTAAAATATCATAAAAATTTTATAATATTTTTTATATTATTATTATATAATTTTATAAAAAATGTTTATTAAAAGGGTGTTCATTATTATTATAAAAGACGAATAGAATATATCTATATTATATATTTGTATTTCAATATCATTATAAGATCGTCTCAAAATTGAGGTGAAATAACTAATTTTTTATATACTATCAATTAAGTATCGTTTTTGCTAAATAAGCGTGACAAAATAATATTAACAAATTATAGGAAAATATAAAGAATAGAAACATACTTGTAAAAATATATTCTTAAATTTATAATTTTTAATAGAAATACGTGTATAATATTAGTATATTCTTTAGAGTAATTCGTTTTCAATATTAATTGATTAAAACTTTATGATAATATATATATATATATATATATATATATATATATATATAGCAGTAGAGAATATTTTTTTAAGTGGGGGGGTTAAGAAGACTCCATAATAATTATCATACATCTTTCTATATTTTATGTAATTTTACAATATTGAAATTATTTCATTTAAATTATATCATTGTGAAGCTTTAATTTTTTTTTTTAAATACAAGACAATACAATAAATACAAAAGATGAATGGATTGTTTTTTAGAAAGAAATACAAATTCTATATGCAGAAATTATATATTAATTATTTGTATAAAAAATCTGGAAATAAATAGCGTTGGATTCTAAAAATAATGAATTAATTAATAGGTACTAACCTGATTCATTTCACTATAAGAATTGTTGTCAGCTATTGGAAATGGTTGAAAATTTTACTTTTGCCAGTGGAATAAAATAAAATTACCGAAATGAAGTATTTAATATTATTCTTAAATGAAAGGCTCTGATTAAACGAATAAAAATAATTTTTAATTTATTAATTATTAATAATAGTACTATTAAAATAAAGAGATTTAAAAACTTTTATATATCTAATCTTTTTCTTTCCAAGTAAAAATTATATATATATATATATATATCTAATTTTATTATTATATGAAAAATTGTATTTATTTTTCTATGTCTTTCTGATATTTAAAATTATTAAGATATTAACTCTAACGAAAAAAAATAATATAACACTTTTTATAATTTATTTCAGTATAAAAACAAAAAAATATTTAAAGAATAATTTTATTTAATGAGACGGATACGATGGTTTAATAACACAAAGTTTATCAAATCTGGTTGAGATTGATGAGATTGCCACTAGTAAACAAATTGATATGGAAAATATAAATATTATGTTAATATTTAAACAAGTTGAATTTTCCACTAAAAGTATGAAAAAAATTCAGTTTTTTGTAATGAAAACACGCAATTACTCAGGAAATATAAATAAAATCTTAAAATAATTGAATATTTCGTATTTAGAATAAAAAATTGAACAAATTAATATATAAGATATAAATATTATGTCAAAAATTGAACAAATTTTTTATTATTGATATTTTTGATGAAAAATTATTTTTTTTTTTACATATTTTTACATTTTTTTTACATCTTTCAAGTCCGGCCGCTGACCAAAGTTTATACCCCCAATCAGAGGGTCATCGTACGCCAACATTTCATAATTTTGACAGTAAAAAAAAAAAATGAAATTTTAAAAAAAACTATTAAATTCATTGATTTTACATCATAAAAATATTAAAAAAATGTATTATTGATATTTCTGATGAAAAATTATTTTTTTTTAAATATTTTTACATTATTTTTACATTTTTCGAGTCAGACAGCTGACCAAAGTTTATACACCCAATCGGAGGGTCATCGTCGGCCAAACTTTCTTAATTTTGAAGGTAAAAATAAAAAATGAAATTTTTAAAAAAAACTATTAATTTTATTGATTTTACATCATAAAATTATATTAGAAAAATATATTATTGATACTTTTGATGAAATATATTAATTTTTTTTACATATTTTTACATTTTTTTTACATTTTTCGATTCTGACCGCTGATCAAAGTTTATACCCAAGTTTATGACCAAAGTTTAGACACCCAAACGGAGGGTCATCGTCCGCCAACCTTTCATAATTTTGACGGTAAAAATAAAAAATGAAATTTTAAAAAAAACTATTAAATTCATTCATTTTACATCATAAAAATATTAAAAAATATATTATTTATGTTTTTGATGAAATATAATGTTTTATGACCCTCCGTTTTCGGCATAAAAAAATAATTATTCATCAGAAATATCAATAATATATTTTTTTAAATTCATTGATTTTGTTTGTTTTCGGCATAAAAAAATAATTATTCATCAGAAATATCAATAATATATTTTTTTAATATTTTTATGATGTAAAATGAACGAAAAATTATAATTTATTTTTAAAATTTCATTTTTTAATTTTACCGTAAAAATTATGAAAGGTCATCGTAGGATGACCCTCCGTTTTCGGCATAAAAATATAATTATTCATCAGAAATATCAATAATATATTTTTTTAATATTTTTATGAATTATATATCATTCTTATTTATTTCTTATTCTAAACACGAATAAATTCAAATTTCATCGATATCTCAATTATTTTCGTGGATTTCATAGAAAAAACGACATTCTTCATTAAGATTTTAGCGAAAATGCTACTTTTTTAAATAGAAATATAAAATTTATGAATTATATATCATTCTTATTTATTTCTTATTCTAAACACGAATAAATTCAAATTTCATCGATATCTCAATTATTTTCGTGGATTTCATAGAAAAAACATAATAGAATAGAAAAATTCATAAATTTTATATTTCTATTTAAAAAAGTAGCATTTTCGCTAAAATCTTAATGAAAAATGTCGTTTTTTCTATGAAATCCACGAAAATAATTGAGATATCGATGAAATTTGAATTTATTCGTGTTTAGAATAAGAAATAAATAAGAATGATATATAATTCATAAATTTTATATTTCTATTTAAAAAAGTAGCATTTTCGCTAAAATCTTAATGAAAAATGTCGTTTTTTCTATGAAATCCACGAAAATAATTGAGATATCGATGAAATTTGAATTTATTCGTGTTTAGAATAAGAAATAAATAAGAATGATATATAATTCATAAATTTTATATTTCTATTTAAAAAAGTAGCATTTTCGCTAAAATCTTAATGAAAAATGTCGTTTTTTCTATGAAATCCACGAAAATAATTGAGATATCGATGAAATTTGAATTTATTCGTGTTTAGAATAAGAAATAAATAAGAATGATATATAATTCATAAATTTTATATTTCTATTTAAAAAAGTAGCATTTTCGCTAAAATCTTAATGAAAAATGTCGTTTTTTCTATGAAATCCACGAAAATAATTGAGATATCGATGAAATTTGAATTTATTCGTGTTTAGAATAAGAAATAAATAAGAATGATATATAATTCATAAATTTTATATTTCTATTTAAAAAAGTAGCATTTTCACTAAAATCTTAATGAAAAATGTCGTTTTTTCTATGAAATCCACGAAAATAATTGAGATATCGATGAAATTTGAATTTATTCGTGTTTAGAATAAGAAATAAATAAGAATGATATATAATTCATAAATTTTATATTTCTATTTAAAAAAGTAGCATTTTCACTAAAATCTTAATGAAAAATGTCGTTTTTTCTATGAAATCCACGAAAATAATTGAGATATCGATGAAATTTGAATTTATTCGTGTTTAGAATAAGAAATAAATAAGAATGATATATAATTCATAAATTTTATATTTCTATTTAAAAAAGTAGCATTTTCGCTAAAATCTTAATGAAAAATGTCGTTTTTTCTATGAAATCCACGAAAATAATTGAGATATCGATGAAATTTGAATTTATTCGTGTTTAGAAAAAGAAATAAATAAGAATGATATATAATTCATAAATTTTATATTTCTATTTAAAAAAGTAGCATTTTCGCTAAAATCTTAATGAAAAATGTCGTTTTTTCTATGAAATCCACGAAAATAATTGAGATATCGATGAAATTTGAATTTATTCGTGTTTAGAATAAGAAATAAATAAGAATGATATATAATTCATAAATTTTATATTTCTATTTAAAAAAGTAGCATTTTCGCTAAAATCTTAATGAAAAATGTCGTTTTTTCTATGAAATCCACGAAAATAATTGAGATATCGATGAAATTTGAATTTATTCGTGTTTAGAATAAGAAATAAATAAGAATGATATATAATTCATAAATTTTATATTTCTATTTAAAAAAGTAGCATTTTCGCTAAAATCTTAATAAAAATGTCGTTTTTTCTATGAAATCCACGAAAATAATTGAGATATCGATGAAATTTGAATTTATTCGTGTTTAGAATAAGAAATAAATAAGAATGATATATAATTCATAAATTTTATATTTCTATTTAAAAAAGTAGCATTTTCGCTAAAATCTTAATGAAAAATGTCGTTTTTTCTATGAAATCCACGAAAATAATTGAGATATCGATGAAATTTGAATTTATTCGTGTTTAGAATAAGAAATAAATAAGAATGATATATAATTCATAAATTTTATATTTCTATTTAAAAAAGTAGCATTTTCGCTAAAATCTTAATGAAAAATGTCGTTTTTTCTATGAAATCCACGAAAATAATTGAGATATCGATGAAATTTGAATTTATTCGTGTTTAGAATAAGAAATAAATAAGAATGATATATAATTCATAAATTTTATATTTCTATTTAAAAAAGTAGCATTTTCGCTAAAATCTTAATGAAAAATGTCGTTTTTTCTATGAAATCCACGAAAATAATTGAGATATCGATGAAATTTGAATTTATTCGTGTTTAGAATAAGAAATAAATAAGAATGATATATAATTCATAAATTTTATATTTCTATTTAAAAAAGTAGCATTTTCGCTAAAATCTTAATGAAAAATGTCGTTTTTTCTATGAAATCCACGAAAATAATTGAGATATCGATGAAATTTGAATTTATTCGTGTTTAGAATAAGAAATAAATAAGAATGATATATAATTCATAAATTTTATATTTCTATTTAAAAAAGTAGCATTTTCGCTAAAATCTTAATGAAAAATGTCGTTTTTTCTATGAAATAAACGAAAATAATTGAGATATCGATGAAATTTGAATTTATTCGTGATTAGAATAAGAAATAAATAAGAATGATATATAATTCATAAATTTTATATTTCTATTTAAAAAAGTAGCATTTTCGCTAAAATCTTAATGAAAAATGTCGTTTTTTCTATGAAATCCACGAAAATAATTGAGATATCGATGAAATTTGAATTTATTCGTGTTTAGAATAAGAAATAAATAAGAATGATATATAATTCATAAATTTTATAATTCTATTTAAAAAAGTAGCATTTTCGCTAAAATCTTAATGAAAAATGTCGTTTTTTCTATGAAATCCACGAAAATAATTGAGATATCGATGAAATTTGAATTTATTCGTGTTTAGAATAAGAAATAAATAAGAATGATATATAATTTATAAATTTTATATTTCTATTTAAAAAAGTAGCATTTTCGCTAAAATCTTAATGAAAAATGTCGTTTTTTCTATGAAATCCACGAAAATAATTGAGATATCGATGAAATTTGAATTTATTCGTGTTTAGAATAAGAAATAAATAAGAATGATATATAATTCATAAATTTTATATTTCTATTTAAAAAAGTAGCATTTTCGCTAAAATCTTAATGAAAAATGTCGTTTTTTCTATGAAATCCACGAAAATAATTGAGATATCGATGAAATTTGAATTTATTCGTGTTTAGAATAAGAAATAAATAAGAATGATATATAATTCATAAATTTTATATTTCTATTTAAAAAAGTAGCATTTTCGCTAAAATCTTAATGAAAAATGTCGTTTTTTCTATGAAATCCACGAAAATAATTGAGATATCGATGAAATTTGAATTTATTCGTGTTTAGAATAAGAAATAAATAAGAATGATATATAATTCATAAATTTTATATTTCTATTTAAAAAAGTAGCATTTTCGCTAAAATCTTAATGAAAAATGTCGTTTTTTCTATGAAATCCACGAAAATAATTGAGATATCGATGAAATTTGAATTTATTCGTGTTTAGAATAAGAAATAAATAAGAATGATATATAATTCATAAATTTTATATTTCTATTTAAAAAAGTAGCATTTTCGCTAAAATCTTAATGAAAAATGTCGTTTTTTCTATGAAATCCACGAAAATAATTGAGATATCGATGAAATTTGAATTTATTCGTGTTTAGAATAAGAAATAAATAAGAATGATATATAATTTATAAATTTTATATTTCTATTTAAAAAAGTAGCATTTTCGCTAAAATCTTAATGAAAAATGTCGTTTTTTCTATGAAATCCACGAAAATAATTGAGATATCGATGAAATTTGAATTTATTCGTGTTTAGAATAAGAAATAAATAAGAATGATATATAATTCATAAATTTTATATTTCTATTTAAAAAAGTAGCATTTTCGCTAAAATCTTAATGAAAAATGTCGTTTTTTCTATGAAATCCACGAAAATAATTGAGATATCGATGAAATTTGAATTTATTCGTGTTTAGAAAAAGAAATAAATAAGAATGATATATAATTCATAAATTTTATATTTCTATTTAAAAAAGTAGCATTTTCGCTAAAATCTTAATGAAAAATGTCGTTTTTTCTATGAAATCCACGAAAATAATTGAGATATCGATGAAATTTGAATTTATTCGTGTTTAGAATAAGAAATAAATAAGAATGATATATAATTCATAAATTTTATATTTCTATTTAAAAAAGTAGCATTTTCGCTAAAATCTTAATGAAAAATGTCGTTTTTTCTATGAAATCCACGAAAATAATTGAGATATCGATGAAATTTGAATTTATTCGTGTTTAGAATAAGAAATAAATAAGAATGATATATAATTCATAAATTTTATATTTCTATTTAAAAAAGTAGCATTTTCGCTAAAATCTTAATGAAAAATGTCGTTTTTTCTATGAAATCCACGAAAATAATTGAGATATCGATGAAATTTGAATTTATTCGTGTTTAGAATAAGAAATAAATAAGAATGATATATAATTCATAAATTTTATATTTCTATTTAAAAAAGTAGAAAAAGTAGCATTTTCGCTAAAATCTTAATGAAAAATGTCGTTTTTTCTATGAAATCCACGAAAATAATTGTGATATCGATGAAATTTGAATTTATTCGTGTTTAGAATAAGAAATAAATAAGAATGATATATAATTCATAAATTTTATATTTCTATTTAAAAAAGTAGCATTTTCGCTAAAATCTTAATGAAAAATGTCGTTTTTTCTATGAAATCCACGAAAATAATTGAGATATCGATGAAATTTGAATTTCATTCGTGTTTAGAATAAGAAATAAATAAGAATGATATATAATTTATAAATTTTATATTTCTATTTAAAAAAGTAGCATTTTCGCTAAAATCTTAATGAAAAATGTTCGTTTTTTTCTATGAAATCCACGAAAATAATTGAGATATCGATGAAATTTGAATTTATTCGTGTTTAGAATAAGAAATATAATAAGAATGATATATAATTCATAAATTTTATATTTCTATTTAAAAAAGTAGCATTTTCGCTAAAATCTTAATGAAAAATGTCGTTTTTTCTATGAAATCCACGAAAATAATTGAGATATCGATGAAATTTGAATTTATTCGTGTTTAGAATAAGAAATAAATAAGAATGATATATAATTCATAAATTTTATATTTCTATTTAAAAAAGTAGCATTTTCGCTAAAATCTTAATGTAAAATGTCGTTTTTTCTATGAAATCCACGAAAATAATTGAGATATCGATGAAATTTGAATTTATTCGTGTTTAGAATAAGAAATAAATAAGAATGATATATAATTCATAAATTTTATATTTCTATTTAAAAAAAGTAGCATTTTTCGCTAAAATCTTAATGAAAAATGTCGTTTTTTCTATGAAATCCACGAAAATAATTGAGATATCGATGAAATTTGAATTTATTCGTGATTAGAATAAGAAATAAATAAGAATGATATATAATTCATAAATTTTATATTTCTATTTAAAAAAGTAGCATTTTCGCTAAAATCTTAATGAAAAATGTCGTTTTTTCTATGAAATCCACGAAAATAATTGAGATATCGATGAAATTTGAATTTATTCGTGTTTAGAATAAGAAATAAATAAGAATGATATATAATTCATAAATTTTATAATTCTATTTAAAAAAGTAGCATTTTCGCTAAAATCTTAATGAAAAATGTCGTTTTTTCTATGAAATCCACGAAAATAATTGAGATATCGATGAAATTTGAATTTATTCGTGTTTAGAATAAGAAATAAATAAGAATGATATATAATTTATAAATTTTATATTTCTATTTAAAAAAGTAGCATTTTCGCTAAAATCTTAATGAAAAATGTCGTTTTTTTCTATGAAATCCACGAAAATAATTGAGATATCGATGAAATTTGAATTTATTCGTGTTTAGAAGTAGCATTTTCGCTAAAATCTTAATGAAAAATGTCGTTTTTTTTTCTATGAAATCCACGAAAATAATTGAGATATCGATGAAATTTGAATTTATTCGTGTTTAGAATAAGAAATAAATAAGAATGATATATAATTCATAAATTTTATATTTCTATTTAAAAAAAGTAGCATTTTCGCTAAAATCTTAATGAAAAATGTCGTTTTTTCTATGAAATCCACGAAAATAATTGAGATATCGATGAAATTTGAATTTATTCGTGTTTAGAATAAGAAATAAATAAGAATGATATATAATTCATAAATTTTATATTTCTATTTAAAAATTAGCATTTTCGCTAAAATCTTAATGAAAAATGTCGTTTTTTTCTATGAAATCCACGAAAATAATTGAGATATCGATGAAATTTGAATTTATTCGTGTTTAGAATAAGAAATAAATAAGAATGATATATAATTTATAAATTTTATATTTCTATTTAAAAAAGTAGCATTTTCGCTAAAATCTTAATGAAAAATGTCGTTTTTTCTATGAAATCCACGAAAATAATTGAGATATCGATGAAATTTGAATTTATTCGTGTTTAGAATAAGAAAATAAATAAGAATGATATATAATTCATAAATTTTATATTTCTATTTAAAAAAGTAGCATTTTCGCTAAAATCTTAATGAAAAATGTCGTTTTTTCTATGAAATCCACGAAAATAATTGTGATATCGATGAAATTTGAATTTATTCGTGTTTAGAATAAGAAATAAATAAGAATGATATATCAATTCATAAATTTTATATTTCTATTTAAAAAAGTAGCATTTTCGCTAAAATCTTAATGAAAAATGTCGTTTTTTTCTATGAAATCCACGAAAATAATTGAGATATCGATGAAATTTGAATTTATTCGTGTTTAGAATAAGAAATAAATAAGAATGATATATAATTCATAAATTTTATATTTCTATTTAAAAAAGTAGCATTTTCACTAAAATCTTAATGAAAAATGTCGTTTTTTCTATGAAATCCACGAAAATAATTGAGATATCGATGAAATTTGAATTTATTCGTGTTTAGAATAAGAAATAAATAAGAATGATATATAATTCATAAATTTTATATTTCTATTTAAAAATTAGCATTTTCGCTAAAATCTTAATGAAAAATGTCGTTTGTTCTATGAAATCCACGAAAATAATTGAGATATCGATGAAATTTGAATTTATTCGTGTTTAGAATAAGAAATAAATAAGAATGATATATAATTCATAAATTTTATATTTCTATTTAAAAAAGTAGCATTTTCGCTAAAATCTTAATCAAAAATGTCGTTTTTTCTATGAAATCCACGAAAATAATTGAGATATCGTTGAAATTTGAATTTATTCGTGTTTAGAATAAGAAATAAATAAGAATGATATATAATTCATAAATTTTATATTTCTATTTAAAAAAGTAGCATTTTCGCTAAACTCTTAATGAAAAATGTCGTTTTTTCTATGAAATCCACGAAAATAATTGAGATATCGATGAAATTTGAATTTATTCGTGTTTAGAATAAGAAATAAATAAGAATGATATATAATTCATAAATTTTATATTTCTATTTAAAAAAGTAGCAATTTTCGCTAAAAATCTTAATGAAAAATGTCGTTTTTTCTATGAAATCCACGAAAATAATTGAGATATCGATGAAATTTGAATTTATTCGTGTTTAGAATAAGAAATAAATAAGAATGATATATAATTCATAAATTTTATATTTCTATTTAAAAAAGTAGCATTTTCGCTAAAATCTTAATGAAAAATGTCGTTTTTTTTCTATGAAATCCACGAAAAATAATTGTGATATCGATGAAATTTGAATTTATTCGTGTTTAGAATAAGAAATAAATAGAATGATATATAATTCATAAATTTTATATTTCTATTTAAAAAAGTAGCATTTTCGCTAAAATCTTAATGAAAAATGTCGTTTTTTCTATGAAATGCACGAAAATAATTGAGATATCGATGAAATTTGAATTTATTCGTGTTTAGAATAAGAAAATAAATAAGAATGATATATAATTCATAAATTTTATATTTCTATTTAAAAAAGTAGCATTTTCGCTAAAATCTTAATGAAAAATGTCGTTTTTTCTATGAAATCCACGAAAATAATTGAGATATCGATGAAATTTGAATTTATTCGTGTTTAGAATAAGAAATAAATAAGAATGTATATAATTTATAAATTTTATATTTCGATTTAAAAAAGTAGCATTTTCGCTAAAATCTTAATGAAAAATGTCGTTTTTTCTATGAAATCCACGAAAATAATTGAGATATCGATGAAATTTGAATTTATTCGTGTTTAGAATAAGAAATAAATAAGAATGATATATAATTCATAAATTTTATATTTCTATTTAAAAAAGTAGCATTTTCGCTAAAATCTTAATGAAAAATGTCGTTTTTTCTATGAAATCCACGAAAATAATTGAGATATCGATGAAATTTGAATTTATTCGTGTTTAGAATAAGAAATAAATAAGAATGATATATTAATTCATAAATTTTATATTTCTATTTAAAAAAGTAGCATTTTCGCTAAAATCTTAATGAAAAATGTCGTTTTTTCTATGAAATCCACGAAAATAATTGTGATATCGATGAAATTTGAATTTATTCGTGTTTAGAATAAGAAATAAATAAGAATGATATATAATTCATAAATTTTATATTTCTATTTAAAAAAGTAGCATTTTCACTAAAATCTTAATGAAAAATGTCGTTTTTTCTATGAAATCCACGAAAATAATTGAGATATCGATGAAATTTGAATTTATTCGTGTTTAGAATAAGAAATAAATAAGAATGATATATAATTCATAAATTTTATATTTCTATTTAAAAAAGTAGCATTTTCGCTAAAATCTTAATGAAAAATGTCGTTTTTTCTATGAAATCCACGAAAATAATTGAGATATCGATGAAATTTGAATTTATTCGTGTTTAGAATAAGAAATAAATAAGAATGATATATAATTCATAACTTTTATATTTCTATTTAAAAAAGTAGCATTTTCGCTAAAATCTTAATGAAAAATGTCGTTTTTTTCTATGAAATCCACGAAAATAATTGTGATATCGATGAAATTTGAATTTATTCGTGTTTAGAATAAGAAATAAATAAGAATGATATATAATTCATAACTTTTATATTTCTATTTAAAAAAGTAGCATTTTCGCTAAAATCTTAATGAAAAATGTCGTTTTTTCTATGAAATCCACGAAAATAATTGAGATATCGATGAAATTTGAATTTATTCGTGTTTAGAATAAGAAATAAATAAGAATGATATATAATTCATAAATTTTATATTTCTATTTAAAAAAGTAGCATTTTCGCTAAAATCTTAATGAAAAATGTCGTTTTTTTCTATGAAATCCACGAAAATAATTGAGATATCGATGAAATTTGAATTTATTCGTGTTTAGAATAAGAAATAAATAAGAATGATATATAATTCATAAATTTTATATTTCTATTTAAAAAAGTAGCATTTTCGCTATAAATCTTAATGAAAAATGTCGTTTTTTCTATGAAATCCACGAAAATAATTGTGATATCGATGAAATTTGAATTTATTCGTGTTTAGAATAAGAAATAAATAAGAATGATATATAATTCATAAATTTTTATATTTCTATTAAAAAAGTAGCATTTTCACTAAAATCTTAATGAAAAATGTCGTTTTTTCTATGAAATCCACGAAAATAATTGAGATATCGATGAAATTTGAATTTATTCGTGTTTAGAATAAGAAATAAATAAGAATGATATATAATTCATAAATTTTATATTTCTATTTAAAAAAGTAGCATTTTCGCTAAAATCTTATTGAAAAATGTCGTTTTTTCTATGAAATCCACGAAAATAATTGAGATATCGATGAAATTTGAATTTATTCGTGTTTAGAATAAGAAATAAATAAGAATGATATATAATTCATAACTTTTATATTTCTATTTAAAAAAGTAGCATTTTCGCTAAAATCTTAATGAAAAATGTCGTTTTTTTTCTATGAAATCCACGATAAATAATTGTGATATCGATGAAATTTGAATTTATTCGTGTTTAGAATAAGAAATAAATAAGAATGATATATAATTCATAACTTTTATATTTCTATTTAAAAAAGTAGCATTTTCGCTAAAATCTTAATGAAAAATGTCGTTTTTTCTATGAAATCCACGAAAATAATTGAGATATCGATGAAATTTGAATTTATTCGTGTTTAGAATAAGAAATAAATAAGAATGATATATAATTCATAAATTTTATATTTCTATTTAAAAAAGTAGCATTTTCGCTAAAATCTTAATGGAAAATGTCGTTTTTTCTATGAAATCCACGAAAATAATTGTGATATCGATGAAATTTGAATTTATTCGTGTTTAGAATAAGAAATAAATAAGAATGATATATATTCATAAATTTTATATTTCTATTTAAAAAAGTAGCATTTTTCGCTAAAATCTTAA